>PVKV010019772.1:19704-41497 GCA_004027835.1 Alouatta palliata | reverse complement strand
ACTTCTCTTGGACATGAGAATTTGCGTTTCTCTTCATTTTTAAAAAATAGAAGTGCAACATACATTCATCAGAATACATAAAGTACACTCACCTTAAATAGAAACCTTGATAATCATTTACATATATAGGCATTTCTATAACCACCACCCCAGGCCACATAAGGAATATTTCCAGCACTGCAAAACGTTCCTTCATACATCCTCCCAATCCATATCCCCACGAGACAGAACCATGATTTGACTCATCATAGATCAGCTTTGCCTCTTTTTGAACTTTATATTAACGGAATCAGAGCCTGTAATCTTTTCATCATTGCCTAGTACTTTTTTTTTTTAGATGCAGTCTCGCTCTGCCACCAGGTTGGAGTACAGTGGTATGATCTCAGCTCACTGCAATCTCCACCTCCCAGGTTCAAGTGATTCTCCTACTTCAGCCTCCCGAGTAGCTGGGACTACACGTGCGTGCCACCACAGCAGGCTAATTTTTGTATTTTTAGTGGAGACAGGGTTTTGCCATGTTGGCCAGGATGGTCTCGATCTCCTGACCTCGAGATCCACCAGCCTCAGCCTCCCAAAGGGCTGGGATTACAGGTGTGAGCCACCGTGCCCGGCCTGCATAGTACTCTTATATGAATAGCCCAGCAATTTATTTCTCCAATCTTCTGTCAATGGGAATTTGAGGTGTTTCAGGTGTCAAGAAACTCCTTTGAAAATTCTTGTACATACATTATTGTCCACATGGGCACTCAAATCCCTTAGGTTTTTTTTTGTTTTGTTTTGAGACAGAGTCTTGCTCTATCACCCAGGCTGGAGTGCAATGGCTTACGGCAACGTCTGCCTCCCGGGTTCAAATGATTCTCCTGCCTCCACCTCCCAAGTAGCTGAGATTCCACCACACCCAGCTAATTTTTTTTTTTTTTTTTTGTATTCCAGTAGACACAGAGTTTTGCCATATTGGCCAGGTCGGTCTCGAACACCTGACCTCAGGTTATCCACCTGCCTCGGCCTACCACAGTGCTGGGATTACAGGTGCGAACCACCACACCCGGCTCAAATCCCTTAGTTTTATATACCTAAGAGTAAAATTACTGGGCTGTAGAGTAGGCATATCTATAGCTTTAATAGAATCTGCCAAACAATGTTCCCAGTGGCTGTACCCCATCCACACTCCCCACCACAATACACAACAGTTCTAGTTGTTCCAAATTCCATATTCTCAACCACGCTTGGTATTGTCAGTCTTTTCATTGTAGCCGTTATGGTAGATGTGTAGTAGTATCTTTTTGCGGGAGTGTTGTGTGTGTATGTATTGTTCTTTTTTTATTTATTTTTTTATTTTTTTGCACTCTGTCACCGAGACCAAAGTGCAGTGGCATGATCACAGCTCACTGCAGCCTCAAACTCCTAGGCTCGCACTCGCTTCGGCAGCACATATACTAAAATTGGAACGATACAGAGAAGATTAGCATGGCCCCTGCTCAAGGATGGCACACAAATTTGTGAAGCGTTCCATATTTTTATATTAATAAAATAAAATAAAAACTCCTAGGCTCAAGTGATCCTCCCACCTCGGCCTCCCAAGTAACTAGGATTACAGGCTTGTGCCACCAGGCTCAACTAATCTCCCAGGGAATTTGCATTTACTGATGAATAATGATGTTGAACACTTCACAGTGTATTTGGCCATCTGGATAGCCTCTTTTGTTAGTGCCTGGTCAAGTCATTATCTCTTTTTTATTTTTTTCTGAGACAGAATCTCATTCTGTCACCCAGGCTGAAGTGCAGTGGCGCAATCTCAGCTCACTACAACCTCTGCCTCCCGAGTTCAAGTGATTCTCCTGCCTCAGCCTCCTGAGTAGCTGGGATTACAGGCACCCGCCACCAAACCTGGCTGATTTTTGTATTTTTAGTAGAGATGGGGTTTCATCACATTTGTCAGGCTGGTCTCGAAATCCTAACCTCAGGTGATCCACTCACCTGGGCCTCTCAAAGTGCTGGGATTACAGGCGTGAGCCACTGTGCCCGGCCTCTTTTTCTCATTTTTTTTATTGGCTCATTTTTATTTTTCTTATTTATCTGCAGTACTGCAAATATTCTGGAAACCAATACTTTATCAGATATATGTATTGCAGATATATATCTTCTCCAAGCCTGAGGCTTGCCTTTTCATTTTTTCAATGGTGTCCTTGGATAAAGAGAGAATTTAATTTTGATAAAGTCCAATTCATCGATTTTTATTCTATGGTTAGTGCTGTTTGCATTCTGTTTTAGAAATGTTTGCCCATCCCTAAGGCCATGGAGGCATTCTCTGTTCTCTGCTCATTTATTTAGTCTTGCTTTATGTGGTATCTTCCTCTGGAGTGGAGACAACTGATTTGTTGTGATCCCAGTGAGGAGCAAAGGTCTCAGAGAAAGTAATCGTGACCGGCTCACATGCTAATGCTCATACGATAATGACCTCCTGGGCCTTTGGACTATGCAGCCTGCCATCCTAAGGCTGTTGTGTGGCATCAACAGGCACCACTGCTGACCTGGCTGCATTGCTGAAATCCCATAGGAGGGGTCCTTAGGAGAGGCAGCATCTTCCAAAGTGAACCAGGAAGGAGAGGGGAGGACACCCGTCCCTCCCAACTTCCCCAGTTTCCTCATCTGTAAAGTGAGTGCTGGTTTGTACTCTAAGGTGAGCAACTTAAACCTGATGCAGCCCAGCTGTGATCATTTTGCAAACCCATCCTTCCCTATCCTGGCAACTTTTCCCAATCTCCTTCATCAACCCTTTGCCTACAGGGATTATGAAGAGATTTTTCCTTCTCCCTAAACGTTCCCTTTCATTATCATTTGTCTAACCATTGATTGTAGGGCATTTGTGCATTCATCTTTCTTTCTTTTTGGTTTGTTTTGGGGTTTTTTTGTGTTTTTTGGTGTTTTGTTTTGTTTTGTTTTGTTTGTTTTGTTGTGTTTTGAGATAGAGTCCCACTCTGTCGCCAAGGCTAGAGTGCAGTGGCGCGATGTCAGCTCACTGCAAGCTCCGTCTCCCCTGGCTCAAGTTATTCTCCTGCCTCAGCCTCCAGAGTAGCTGGGACTACAGGCATGCACCATCATGCCTGACTAATTTTTGCATTTTTAGTAGAGACAAGGTTTTGCCATGTTAGCCAGGCTGGTCTCGAACTCCTGACCTCAAGTGATCCACCCACCTCGGCCTCCCAAAATGCTAGGATTACAGGCATGAGCCACTATGTCTGATCACATTTGTCTTTTAAGTCTCTCCTCTCTTCTGTCTTTCCTTCCCTACAACAGGGCTGCATAGTACTCTTATATGAATAGCCCAGCAATTTATTTCTCCAATCTTCTGTCAATGGGAATTTGAGGTGTTTCAGGTGTTGAGAAACTCCTTTGAAAATTCTTGTGTGGCCTGATGCACAGCTACTGCGATTTCTCTCCTCCTTCCCACCTCTCCACTCACTGCCGGTCAAGAGGCCCAAGGGAAAATGGGGGGGTGGCCGGGAGGTAGAATCGGGGCTGTCTCCAGCTCACAGGGGCCTTAGATATGATCTAGTGCAACCCCCTCATTTTATGATGAGGGGATGCTGAGAGAGGGAGGGAGAGGATGTGTCAGAGACGAAAATGTGGGGGAACAAGTGCCAGGCCAAACAGGAAGTCCAAATTCCAAGGCCTGAGGCAGAGTTTCCAGCCCCACCAAGGAACCTGGGATTGCTTCCCACAGCTCCTTCCTCCCTCCCTCCCACAAGCCCCTTTCCAGAAACAACCCGTGGCTGGCCAGAGGGAACGGCAGACACAGATCCCACAAGCCTCCAGCAGTGCACACCAGGGTCCGTTCCTGGGGGCCCGTTTCTGAGCCTCTAGTGGACAGAGATGGCCACCGATTGCAGTGGGGATATTTCATGATGACGCACACCATAGTCACATCTTAGTTTAACCCTATAATCATGAGGGAAGCGAGACTCGGGCTACCTGTTCACATCTGACCCAATGGAGAAGTCAGGGACAACGGAGACTGCAGAGAGCCAGAGGGAGTCCAGCAGTGTCCGTCCCAGTCCCGTCTCCACAAAGGCAGATCCCCAGGACGGTCGAGGACCCTCAGCCAAAATCTTTCAAGTGCTTACTATGTACCAGACACTATCTCTAAACACTTTATAAAAACTATAGGGTAGCCGGGTGCAGTGGCTCATGCCTGTAATCCCAGCACTTTGGGAGGCCAAGGCAGGTGACTCTTCTGAACCCAGGAGTTCAAGACCAACCTGGGCAACATAGAGATATCCTGTCTCTATAATTTTTTTTTTTTTTTTTTTTTTTTTTTTTTTTGAGACAGAGTTTCACTCTGTTGCCCAGGCTGGAGTTCAGTGGTGTGATCTCAGCTCACTGCAACCTCTTCTGCCTCCCAACTTCAAGCAATTCTCCTGCCTCAGCCTCCTGAGTAGCTGGGATTACAAGTGTGTGCCACCACACCCAGCTAATTTTTCTATTTTTAGTAGAGACAAGGTTTCATCCTGTTGGCCAGCCTGATCTCAAACTCCTGACCTCAAGTGATCCATCCACCTCAGCCTCCCAAAGTGCTGGGATTACAGGTGTGAGCTGCCACATCCGGCCTCTACAAAAATTTTTAAAAATTAACCTGGTGTAGTAGTATGTGCACCTGTGGTCCCAGCTACTCAGGAGGCTGAGGCAGGAGGATCACTTGAATCCAGAAGGTCGAGGCTATGGTGACCTGTGATGGAGCCACTGCCCTCCAGCCTAGGTGGCAAGAGTCAGAACCTGTCTCAAAAATAAATATTTTATTTTATATTTTATTCTATTTTATGTTTGTTTCAAATGGAGTCTCACTGTGCTACCCAGTCTGGAGGACAATGGTGCCATCTCGGCTCACTGCAATCTCCACCTCCCAGGTTCAAGCAATTCTCCTGCCTCAGCCTCCTGAGTGGCTGGGATTACAGGCACGCACCACCACGCCCAGCTAATTTTTGTATTTTCAGTAGAGATGGTGTTTCACCATGTTGTCCAGGCTGGTCTCAAACTCCTAACTTCAAGTGATCCACCCACCTCGGCCTCTCAAACTGCTGGGATTACAGGCGTGAGTCACAGCGCCCGGCCTCAAAAATAAATAAATGCATAAACAGATCAATCATCCAGGAGCTCAGTTCTCCCTCACCTCGCCCTCTGAAGGAGCTACTGTTGTCCTCCCCTGTTAGAGATGCTGATATGAAGCCAGCAAGCCCTTGGTCAGGCAGCCGGGGGGTCTCCCCAGCATCTTTGATGGGGTCACAAGTCAGTGCAAATCACCCTACTCAACAACATCAAGCCCACCCTTGACATCTCCATCAGGCATGCAGGTAGCCCCATTGTACAGAAAGATTTACACACCAAGACCTTATACAGAGCACCGGGTGGTGCTCGAGATTATATCCAAGGGACAGAATGCTTGCTTTTAACAGTGCCGTCTGTACTTATTTCAATGTCTGTCAGCAAAATACTGGCTTTCATTTACACCAGTGACATAAAGGTTTCTTTTTAATTAAATGATTAAGGTTTTCAAAATAAATCTCTTTAGGGCCGAGTGCAGTAGCTCTCACCTGTAACCGCACCACTGTGTGGGAGGCTGAAGCAGGCAGACTGCTTGAGCCCAGGAGTTCAAGACCAGCCTGGGCAACACAGCAAAACCCCATCTCTATGAAAAATACGAAAATTAGCCAGACATGGTGGTGTGTGCCTGTAGTCCCAGCTACTTAGGAGGTTGAGATAGGATCACCTGAGACCGGGAGGTCGAGGCTGTGGTGAGCTGTGATTGTGCCACTGCACTCCAGCCTGGGAGACAGAGTGAGACCCTATCTCAAAAATAAATAAATAAATAAATAAATAAATAAATATATTTAAAGAAAAATATTTGGCCAGGTGCAGTGGCTAACACCTGTAATCCCAGCACTTTGGGAGGCTGAGGCAGGTAGATCACCTGACGTCAGGAGTTTGAGACCCACCTGGCCAACAGGGTGAAACCACATCTCTACTAAAAATACAAAATTAATCAGGCATGGTGGCACACACCTGTAGTCCCAGCTACTTGGGAGGCCGAGACAGGAGAATTGCTTGACCTGGGAGGCAGAGGCTGCAGCAAGCGGAGATTGTGCCACTGCACTCCAGCCTGGGTGAGATAGAGTGAGACTCCATTTCAAAAAAAAAAAAGGAAAATATTAAACAAACAGTAGTGAGGATGGCATGTGGGTGAGGATGCACCTGGGTGACCTAAGCCCGGGAGACCCGGCTCGGGTCTTGCACATCTTGAAGACAGCTGACCCTGCTGGGGCCTCCTGGGGCTCTGCAGCCCCTCACATGCCCTCCCAGCTGCCACGCCCAAAGCATCTTCCTCGATACAACCCCATAGACTTGAAAGTCATCATCAAATGCCCCTTAACCTCTCTCGGCCCTTTATGCATGCAGGTTTCTCACCTTGGGTTCACTCTGCTTCTGGTGATGAAAGGGGAACCCAGAAAGGCTGATAAATTACTGAAATCTACAAATAGAAGGCCAAGTATGAAGACAGCAAGGAATGAGGAAACCCGACCCCATTCCTTGGACACAGCCCTGGGCCTCCTGCCCCCGGCCAGCCTTACGAGGCATCAGCTATAGAAATATCAGCCTGGGTCCTCTGCTGAGGGTCCTCTCAGGCGTGGTCTGTGAGCGGGACCTGCCAGGCAGCACTCTCAAGAGGTCAATGTTGTCCCCCTCCTGCTGGGGGTGTGGTGGCACAGAGTGGCCTCTTGGCTCCAGATGTGGGTCCTACAGAGAGTTCTGGGGTTCTATGGCCCCTTCCACCCACCCAGCCTCATGAGAACCCTGGTGATAACACAAAAGACTATTCTTCTCTGGCAGATAGGGGAACTTTAAAGACAATACTCATAAGTGAGACGGGAGAATTTGTTCTATGCGCTGGGACTCAAACCAGCCACCAAACCCCACTGTCAGAGGAGCTTCTCAGAGGCTGGAATCAAATGTCAGCCACCCTGCGAGTGCCTGGCCTCTGCCACAGCAGGGTGCGTGCCCAGCCAAGGAAGTCTGCACCCCATCATTCAGGGCACTGTTCTCCCTCAGAAGAGGATCTCGAAAGTGGAAGGAAATTAGAAACAACCGCACAATGAATGCCAGATTCTGCTTTCTCTGCTCTGGCTGCCAGGAGATTAGGCAGGGCTGGCTGACAGCGTGACTCGCCTGGCAGCTGCTCGGCCTCCAGGATGTCCGTGCCGTGGGGAAGTGCGGGTCCCGGTGGACTTGCTAGCTCTCTATTTATTTCCACAGTGTCAGCTTTCTTTCTCCTGCTAGATGCGGATTCCTTGAGGGCAGAGTCACCTCTGACGCCCCTTTCCCATGGGGCACAGCCCGCACGCGCCATGGGCACTCCGGGTGTGTCAGTTGATTACCTAATTTCATCTGGGCAGATGTGATGGGACAAGGTGGGGTGACCCAGTGCCAGATACTTTCCTAAACAGGTATAAGCTCACCAAATCCCAGAGCCTTCCCGTGAGGGAGAAACAATCTTTAATCTCCTTTTGGAAATGATGAAGCGAAGTCCAGGCGGCCCAGCCAAGGGGCAGGACCGATCTGATGGAAGCAGCTTTGCTGGGACCAGATGACTCTGCTCCTTCCCCGTTACCAACACTACCTTCTCCAACAACGTGGGAGATGTGCACGGAGCCCTCCTTCGGTCACAGTCCCACCCCATGTGCTAGATGAATAAAGAGGTGTCCTAAAAGGAAACATGGCTCCTTCCGAACTCTCCCCCTGGGAGACGGCAATGACGGGAACATGATGGAGCTTCCAAGGAGACACACAGAGCTAGTGTCAGTCAAACCAACCAGGCTTCTGAACATTCCCACTAAGAACTTTTGCTTTAGAATGCACTATTTTTTTTCTGTTGGGGCTACTATTCATTTTAACATAATGTGTTGTTTTGTTTGTTTGTTTGTTTGTATTTTGAGACAGAGTTTCACCCTTGTTGCCTAGGCAGGAGTGCAATGGCGCAATCTTGGCTCACTGCAACCTCCGCCTCCTGGGTTCAAGCGATTCTCCTGCCTCGGCCTCCCGAGTAGCTGGGATTATAGGCATGTGCCACCATGCCCAGCTAATTTTGTATTTTTAGTAGAAGACGGGGTTTCTCCATGTTGGTAAGGCTGGTCTCAAACTCCCAACCTCAAGTGATCCACCCAGCTCGGCTTTCCAAAATGCTGGGATTACAGGCGTGAGCCACTGCACCTGGCCGTGATGTTATGTTTTATGCCTCCTACGTAAGTGCACACAAGCTTTAAATGTTATGGAATACTGAGCTCATGTATCTTGTCAAACTTCTGTTTGCTTTTTGCTGCATCCATAGCTACGATCTGAATAAATAGAGGAGAAAGGTTTGGCTCCCAACCCTACTCCCTGGGCCCCATGCCATCATTCCCAAAACAAAGGAGGAAAGATGCCAGAAGTGAGTGACCAGGGGTAACGGTGAAGAAAAACAACATCCCGGCCGGGCACCGTGGCTCAGGCCTGTAATCCCAGCACTTTGGGAGGCTGAATGGGAAGGATCGCTTGATCACGGAAGGTCAAGACTATAGTGAGCCATGATTGCACCACTGCACTCCAGCCTGGGCGACAGAGTAAGACCCCGTTTCAAAAACAAACAGACCAGGTGCTCATGCCTGTAATTCCAGCACTTTGCGATGACGAGGCAGGCAGATCACCTGGGGTTAGGAGTTCCAGACCAGCCTGGCCAACATAGTAAAACCCTGTTTCTACCAAAAATACAAAGTTAGCTGGTCGTAGCGGTATGCACTTGTAGTCCTAGCTACTCAGGAGGCTGAGGCAGGAGAATCGCTTCAACCCGGGAAGCAGAGGTTGCAGTGAGCCAAGATCACGCCACTGCACTCCAGCTTGGGCAATAGAGCAAGACTCCATCTCAAAACAAATAAGCAAACCAAAACAAAAATCTCATCGTATTCTGGGTGGTACTGAGCAGGGGCAGGCTCCCCAGTGAGGAATGGAGGAGGGGCAGGAAGGCATTTGATTAACTTACTATAAGGAGCTAGTACATTTTATAACTAAGGGCAGGAAAGGGAGGAGAAGAGCTGCCAACACACCCCCCTGCAGATGAGGTCGCAGGCTCGGAGGGTGCCAATGAAGCCCAGCTTGTAAGTGCTTGAGCAGGACCTGAACCTGGAACCTGAAACTCAAGTCCTCTCTCCCCAGCTCAGGGCTCTCTCCCTCCACCTGGCTGCCCACCTGACTCTGCAGGATCTGGTGGCTCTGTGCTGTTTGTTAAGTGACCTGTGCTCTCTGGATTGCATCCCATAATAGCCACACCCATGACTGTGTACGAGGCACTTCCATTCAGCCAAACAAAATCCAAGGAGTGGGCTTTGTCCTGGGACTTCCCAGGGTACAACCACCCAGATGTGATCTGGGATTTTCTAAAGAGTCTATTATGTCAGATCATTAAAACAAAGACGCAGGAAAGGTTAAGGTCATGGATTCAATCTCTGAATGAGCCCACTGCCACGCAAAGGAAAGTAAGGGGAATCTTTGTGTTGGCTGGGCATCTTCATGTTTTACCATCCATCCTCCTGCCCTCCTGTCTCAAAAGGCAGCAGAGTCTTCTCAGAAAAGACTTCCTGCTTGTTCCAGTGACAACCACCACCCCACCACCTCCTGCACACTCTGTGCCCCCTCCATGCCTCCTTGAGGACGTGGGGATCAATTATTCCATCTTTTTTTTTTGAAACAGAGTTTCACTCTTGTTGCCCAGCAGGAGTGCAATGGCACAATCCTGGCTCACCGAAATCTCTGCTTCCTGGCTTCAAGCAATTCTCCTGCCTCAGCCTCCCAAGTAGCTGGGATTACAGGCATGAGTCACCACACCCGGCCAATTATCCCACCTTGCTTCAAAATCTTTACCTCTCTCTCACCAACTCCTTTTGCTCAGCCTGTAAATATCATCGAGTCTGCCCCAAACTGAAAATATCTCCCAGTGTCTGCCTCCTGCACCTGGTGATGGTGCCAACTGTCCTCTTACCCTCCACACCAGGCTTCCTGGTAGTCTCCCTTCACCTCCTAAACTTCTCTTGGTAATTCCTAAGCCCTCCAAACTACACAATCAAGCCCAGCCACTCTATGGAATAAACAGCCCTCTCAAGGGCCACACATAGTGCACTAAGCGTCATATCTGGGGCTACTTCTCAGCACCCATCCCACTTGACCTCCCTGAATGAATTAACGCAGCAGAAAAACTCTTCCTTATGAAATGTGTTTATGGCAAATGTGATTCCTTCCTTACTCAAAAGCCATTCCCCTCCCCTTGGCTGGAAGAATCCTGTTTGTTCAAGGACAGGAAAGAGATTCTTTGATTTCAGCAAGACAGGCACAGCCCCTGGTCCACAGCAAACGTGTGTCCTTCTGCCCAGTGGGATATGGGTGAAGACGAGCAGGGGTCTTCCGGGACAATCCTTCCATCATCACCACCCCGCATCCCCCCAATAAAAGAGGCATGAGGAGAACGTCTGCTCCACGCAGCTGCCGTTTCCCGCCTCTGAACAGTTACGTGAGGATGAGATGCCCGAGGCTAGGAGAAGGCCGGGAGCACCCAGGTGACACTGACACAGGGCTTTGCTGCTGAACACCCAGACTGTGAGAAAAATCAACCCTTTAATCTAATCACCTGGACAGCTTTGCTGTTACCCACAGCAAAAAGCCTCCCCAGCCGACGCAGCCCTCCTCCCTTGGTTACTGCTTCCACCCTCTGTCCCTCCTTATCAAGTCTCCTTGACAGTCAGTCCCTCTGCCCACTCCTTGAATGTCAGTGTTCTCCTGGCCCTCCGTGCCCCATGCACCTCTGAAGTTCATGCCCTCATCACGTACCTGTTTGTCAACTCAGTGAATACCTGTTGGCGCCTTCCACGTTTCAATAGGTATGGCAGAGTTGACACTCTAGTGGGGGAGAGACACTATACATGAGATAAACAATTAAAAAATTCCAAGTTGTGCTGGGCACGGTGGCTCACGCCTGTAATCCCAGTACTTTGGGAGGCTGAGGTGGGTGGATCACCTGAGGTCAGGAGTTCAAGACCAGCCTGGCCAACCTGGTGAAATCCCATCTCTACTAAAAATACAAAAATTAGCTGGGTGTGGTGGTGCACACCTATAATCCCAGCTACTCGGGAGGCTGAGGCAGGAGAATCACTTGAACCCAGGAGGTAGAGGTTACAGTGAGCCAAGATTGCACCATTGCTCTGCAGCCCGGGTGACAGAGCAAGACTCCATCTCAAAAAAAAAAAAAAAAAAAGGAAAAAAACAAAATTTCAAGTTGTGATCAGTGTGTGCTCTGAATGAAATGATTGGCTAAAGAGAATGCAGAGAGGGCCTGGAGCCCGTTAGGTCCTGGGCAGTGACCTGAGAGGGGACATTTAGGCTGAAGTTTGAAGGATGGGAAGGAGCCAGCCACGCAAAGTGGAGGACGAGCACTCCCGAGTGGGGACGATGGTGAACCCTGGATGAGGCCCTGAGGAAGGAAAGACATGGTATGTGCGGGGACCAAAAGGAAGCCAGTGAGGCTAGAGGGACGTGAGTAATGAGGACAGGGGACATTAGATGAAGCTGGGATCTGGCGTAGAACCTTGGAAGCCACAGAAAGGTGGAGGTTGTTACACTAAGTGTGGCTGGAAGTCATTGGATATGAGGATTAACAATCAAATGTGTGTCCCTAAAAGAGCCCTGGGGTTGAAATTTGGAGCTGGAATGCAGATCATGGCCACCCAGGTGAGATGGCGGTGACTTGACCTGCAGAGGTAGCGGTACAGATGGAGAGACGTGGCCACCTCTGTGCTGTCTTTCCAATGGAGAACTGATGGCACTTGCTGGCAAGGGGCTGTGAGAGCTGAGGAAGAGGGAGGCATCGAGGACGACACTCAAGTTTTTTTTCTTTTTTTTGACGGAGTTTCACTCTTATTGCCCAGGCTGGAGTGCAATGGCACGATCTCGGCTTACCGAAACCTCTGCCTCCTGGATTCAAGCGATTCTCCTGCCTTAGCCTCCCAAGTAGCTAACATTACAGGCATGCACCACTACACCCGGCTAATTTTGTATTTTTAGTAGAGACGGGTTTTATCCATGTTGGTCAGGCTGGTCTCAAACTCTTGACCTCAGCTGACCCACCCGCCTCGGCCTCCCAAAGTGCTGGGATTATCGGTGTGAGCTACCGTGCCCAGTGACACTCAAGTTTTCTAGTTGAAGGCGGGCAGCTGCAACTATTTGTTAAGACGGAGAAGCAGGTTCAGAGGTGGGGGGCGTGAATCATTTTGGAGCTCCAATTTGAGATCCATTTGGGAAGTGCTGAGCTTGAAATGCCTGAGAGACATCAAGTGAAGATGAAAAGGGGCAGCTGAGTGTTCAAGGCTGGAGCCCAGGGAGCTGGGGATTGTCAACCTACACATGGTATTGAAAGTTGTGGGAATGGGTAAGGCTCACCACGCAGAGCCATCAGGTCATTCGAGCTGCAAGTCACGTTCATTTTTCACTTCTTGCTCTCCCTTGTCATGGTGTGAGGTTGTCACAGGCTATCAATTCTAACTCCGGCATATTTCTGAAAGCGACGCTCTCTCCCTCCATTCCCTGGCTGGGACCCTTCCAGCCTTCACCTTGCCTCTCTGGCAACTTTCCATAACCACCTGGCCTTGGTCACTCCAGTCCACCTGCACCCTGCCACCTGGGGGGTCTGCCTCCTGCTCAGCTGTAACAAAACTGAAACCAGAGAGGGAGGCAGGAGGCAACCTCAGAGAGGCAGCTGTGGAGCAACGCCAGTTAGGAGCAGGGTCTCCCAGGCCTTGGCTGGAGAGGTGCCAGTGACCGAGAGGGAACCAGGTGTCCGGGTTATAAGCACAGCAACCGGGGAGAGCAGGGGCTGAAGCTGGTAGCGCACTCTATTCTGCACCTACTCTGATGGAATGGTTTTATTAGTTCAGCTCCCTGGCACCAACCCAGGCAGTTTCAAACCTGAAGGTACCACCCAACACCTGGCATGCCAGGGGACACTCTGAAAAACAGATATTCGCAAACATAACAATGACTAACCTTTATTGAACTCTTCCAATGTGGTGGTTCCCCCCAGCTCACTGCTATGTGACTGGGCTTGCTGGACCTTCCTAGCCTCATCCGTAATGTGGGATTCAGTGAGATAACTCATGATAAAATATCTTAGCTGATGCCCCATACAAAGAAAATGCTCAATACTGAAAGATAGAATTGCTGTGATTATGATTATGATTAAAACAAAGGTCAATGCGGGTCTTTTTCCTGCATGAGAATCTCCAGTGGAGCCTGGGTGCAGTGGCTCATGCCTGTAATCCCAGCGCTTTGGGAGGCTGAGGCAGGCGGATTGCTTGAGCCCAAGAGTTTGAGACCAGCCTGGGCAGCACAGCAAGACCCTGTGTCTTGTCTTGTCTTGTCTTGTCTTGTCTTGTCTTGTCTTGTCTTGTCTTGTATTGTATTGTATTGTATTGTATTGTATTGTATTTTTTCAGATGAAGTTTTACTCTTATTGCCCAGGCTGGAGTGCAGTGGCACAATCTCAGCTCACCACAACCTCTGCCTCCCAGTTTCAAGCAATTCTCCTACCTCAGCCTCCCAAGTAGCTGAGATTACAGGTGCCTGCCATCACGTCTGGCTAATTTTTGGGGGTTTGGTTTGGTTTGGTTTGGTTTGTATTTCAGTAGAGATGCGGTTTTATCATGTTGGCCAAGCTGGTCTCAAACTCCTGACCTCAGATGATCCACCCTCCTTGACCTCCCAAAGTACTGGGATTACATGTGTGAGCCAGCGTGTCCGGACTCTATTTAAAAATAAATAATTTTAAAAATTAAATTTAAACATCTCCAGCAGCTCCCTGCGCCCAGACATAAGGCCTCATCATCAGCCAGCCCAGACAAACTGCAGCTCCAGCTGTGCTGTGTCACTCACCATGACCTGAAAGTGCCCTGCACTGTCAGACCTCCAAGCCTTTGCTCTGGCCATCTCCCTTGCCTGCAATACCCTCCTCGACCTTCTCCACCAGGGAGGAGAAAGGAAGTCATCAGCAGAGCAGTCTGACAGCCAACAGCGCATGGGACTTTCAGACTGGGACACCTTTCTCGTGTTTGCATTCTGGACACTTAGCACGGCACCAGACACTCCACAGATGCTGATGGCAGTAAATATTAAAAGCTCGTTATATTTTTAACGAGTAGAGAAGGTGGGTGACAAGCTCAGTTCAAGATTCCAGGAAGAAGGCCTGGCGTGGTGGCTCATGCCTATAATCCCAGCACTTTGGGAGGATCACGAGGTCAGGAGATTGAGACCACCCTGACTAACATGGTGAAACCCCATCTTTAATTTAAAATATATATATATATATATATTAGCCAGGTGTGGTTGCATGCGCCTGTAGTCCCAGCTACTCAGGAGGCTGAGGCAGGAGAATCACTCGAACCCGGGAGGCAGAGGTTGCAGTGAGCCGAGATTACACCACTGCACTCCAGCCCGAGTGACAGAATGAGCCTCTGTCTCAACAAAGGAGTTTTAGCAAATTTTGCAAGAATAATATGCATACCCTCCACCCATCTGCTGCCCAAAACAAAGTCATATGTCCCAGGAGCACCTCACCTCCAAACCCCACCCCTATCTATGAGCTATTCAGGAGGCTGAGGCCTCCTTTACCTCATTTCTGGAGGAATGGACACCATCACCTCAGCGGCATGACCGAAAGAATGTGTCTGCTTTATCCCACAATGCAGACTGATTTTTTGTTTAGATGGAGTCTCGCTCTGTCACCAGGCTGGAGTGCAGTGGCATGATTTTGGCTCACTGCAACCTCTGCTTCCCTGGTTCAAGCGATTCTCCTGCCTCAGCCTCCTGAGTAGCTGGGACTACAGGGGCGCACCACTGTGCCCAGCTAATTTTTGTATTCTTTTTTTAGAGACTGAGTTTCACCATGTTGACCAGGCTGATCTCGAACTTCTGACCTCGTGATCTGTCTGCCTCGGTCTCCCAAAGTGCTGGGATTACAGGAGTGAGCCACTGCGCCTGGCCCCCAGACTGATCTTCCATAATCAATGCCTTAAAGCTAGTCATTACTGCTCTTGCCCAACTTGTCATCAGCTTCCCTGATGACCACTTCAGCTCCAGGGTAATCTCTTCCACCTCATCCTCATTCCAGGAGAAACCAAGACATTCAGTAGCTTTTGGATTGCGGAAGTCAAATGAGTGGTAACAATAATAAGAATAATAATTTTGCCATAATTTACTGAGTACTTACTGTGTGTCAGGAACATGTCAACTCAGAGATGGGGAAACTGAGGCTTAGAAACACCCCAGGAGACCCAGCTAGTCAACAGCAAAACCAGGATTAAAATCCAGGACCTGAACTTGGCACTGTACCACTGCCTTGCAAGAAGGCTCCAGTCTGGTGTCTGAAAGAGCTGAGAGAGCATTCAAGGGTGTCTCAATCCACCAAAAGGAATGGGTGACTTGAGGAGCCTCTGGAAGTCAGAGGGGGAGTTTGAATTCTAGGTCTGGATTTAGCAGGCTAAGTTCCAGGAACACATCTCAACCAGAGAACTGTGTTGAAACACATGCTGCTGTGTGCACAGTCAGAAATTCTAAGTTACTTTCCAAGGCTGCCCAATAATTTGAAAAGAATCCCTCCCATCTTGCTGAGTGCAGTGGCTCACACCTGTAATTCTAGCAATTTGGGAGGCTGAGGCAGGTGGATCACCTGAGATCAGGAGTTCGAGACCAGCCTGGCCAACATGGTGAAACCCCATCTCTACTAAAAATACAAAAAATTAGCCAGACGTGGTAGCACATGCCTATAATCCCAGCTACTTGGGAGCCTGAGGCAGGAGAATAACTTGAACCTGCGAGGTGGAGGTTGCAGTGAGCCGAGATCATGCCACTGCACTCCAGCCTGGGCAACAAGAGCAAAACTCTATCTCAAAAAAAAAGAGGAAAGTCAGACACACAAAGAGACACGAGGGGTACACGAGCACAGAGGCAAGACCATGTGAGGACGCAGGGAAAAGACAGCGTCTGCAAACTGAGAGAGGCCTCCGGGAAAACTAACCCTACAGGCACCTTGACCTTGGACTTCCAGCCTCCAGAATGGTGACAAAATAAATTTATGTTGTTTAACTCACTCAGGCTGTGTTATTTTGTTGCAGTAAACAAATACAGCCCTCATCATTGGCCTTTGCCTCTTTCTGTGGCCGATAATGATAATAGAGGTTAACCTAATTACAGGTCAAGCACTGTGCTAGGTGGTCTTCATGCTTTAGGCAGTTTACCAGCTTACCTCATTCAATCTAGTGACAACATAGGGAACATTGTTACCCAATTTTATAAAGAGGAAAACTGACACTCAGAAAGGTTAACAACCTGCCTAAGAGCACTCAGATGATGCATGACTGAGATTTCAACCCACCTGGCTGGGTTGGGACTCAGACCAGCTTGACCCTGATGGACACTCCCTGGCCAGGTGTGAGGCTCGGCTCCATAGTTCCAGGCTGCCATTTGAGGCTGGTCTCCCTAGAACCTCCGTGGTGGCATGTCACCCCAGGAGCCCATCGACCTCATGTCCCATAGCAGAGCCCTGTCTCCTCTGAAGGCCTGTAGATCATTCAGTAGGTTGGGATCAGAGACTAGGAATTCACACTTAAAAGCCCCGTCCCTGCCACCGCCTCTGGCTGAGTCTGGAGCAAATGGTTCGGATAGTCATCATTTTTTTCCTCTCCCCTCCTAGGATACCTTCAGCTCTTTGTCCTGTGTCAGTGGGAATGAGCCCCGGGAACACGCAAGACCTTTACCTGGAGTCACCTAAGGAACTGTTCAAAACATCCCAGTAATGTAGCGCCCTAAGGACTCCAGCTCATTGATTCACCTTAGAAAAGGAGTTCGAGACCAGTTTGACCAACATAGTGAAACCCTCTCTCAACTAAAAATGTAAAAGTAGCCAGGCATGGTGGCACAGGCCTGTAATCCCAGCTACTCAGAAGGCTGAGGCAGGAGAATAGCTTGAACCTGGGAGGCGGAGGTCGCATTGAGCAGAGATCACGTCATTACACTCCAGCGTGGGGCAACAAGAGTGAAACTCCATCAGAAAGAAGAAAGGAAGAAAGAGAGAGAAAGAGGGAGGGAGGGAGGGAGGGAGGGAGGGAAAGGAAGGAAAGGAAGAAAGGGAGAAAGAAAAAAAAGGCTTAGTTCATAAGCAACAGAACTGACAGCTGTTCACCAAGAATAAGAATAGGACTACTTCCTCACCCACTGTCAGAAGGTCAGAGCTGCAATGGACCTTAGAGACGTCCCTCATGATCCCCTCACCAGAGGGGCCACAAGATACAGTACAGAGTGCACCACAGTTCTGAGACGGGAGAGTCTGGCGTAAGCTGGAGTGTACAGTCACTTTCTGCAATTAACTCACCCTCCCTACGAGTCCCCTGCTGGAAAATGCCAAGTCACCTCTTATAACCAACAAAGCCAAGCTTTGTAAGGACCAAATTACTTTGGAGGGTGGGAGGGGGCAGAAAAATTGGCTGAAACTCATTATAGCTCTCATTTCACTCTGTGTATCAGGGTTCATTAGTTCCCTACCTGGCTTCTCTGGCCTGTGTTATAAACCTCTTGAGGACAGGGGCTAGCTCTGCTCTGTAGAGACAGGTTTCACCATGTTGCCCAGGCTGGTCTCAAACTCCCGACCTCGGGTGATCCACCCACCTCAGCCTCCCAAATTGCTGGGATTACAGGCCTGAGCCACCACACCCAGCTGGAGGGCTTATTAAATGTGAATTCTGCCCAGGCATGGTGGCTCACGTCTATAATCCCAGCACTTTGGAAGGCTGAGGCGGGTGGATCACCTGAGGTCGGCAGATCACAAGGTCAGGAGTTTGAGACCAGCCTGGCCAACAGAGTGAAACCCCATCTCTACTAAAAATACAAAAATTAGCCAGGCATGGTGGCGGGCACCTGTAGTCCCAGCTGCTTGGGAGGCTGAGGCAGGAAAATCGCTTGAACCCAGGAGGCGGAGGTTGCAGTGAGCCAATATCACACCATTGCACTCCAGCCCAGGTAACAGTGCGAGACTCCGTCTCAAAAATAAAGTAATTAATTAAAATAAATAAACAAATATGAATTCCTGGTCCCTGCTCCAGATCTACTGAATCAGATGCTCTAGGGTGGGACCTAGGATTTTCCCCAGGTATCCTAGCTGATTCCAAAGTCCACTGCCCTCCTGGCTTCTCTGTTTAACTGTCACCTGTCCCACTAAGGAAGTGGGCCAGGCCCTGATGTGGAACTAGGCAGGACTGCCACCTGTCCTGGTTTGGACTGAGGGGTTTCCTGGTATAAGCCTCTCGGGTGCTAAAAGCAGGACAGTGCAGGGCAAACTGGGATGACTGGTCACCCCTGCACCTCTCCAAACTCCCCACACAAGAGCAAGGAGCAGGGGTTCCCAAGCTCCCAGGCAAGAGAGCGTCCCCAGAGCACTCATACTTGGTGTTGGAATGCAGCACAAACGTACTCACAGTTGAATGTGGGCGTGGATGATATTTTGAGATTTCACAACACTTCACATGAAAAAATAAAGTCAGACCACAGGGAACTGACTCAGGAGCACTGGAAATGGGTCCAGCTCCTCCAGCCTGTCCCCTGCCCAAAACCTTCAGTCTACACGGAAAGCAGCCCTCACCTACCTACCCTGCCCTGACTATTTCTTCAGCATCAGGGGTCACCCCTGGGGAGGAGGAAGTCATGAAAATCATGGGATGTCAGGACCAGAAACTCTCCTGGAGCTCACACAGTCCTGGCGCCTCATTTCTCAGAAAAGAAAACTAAAGTCCAGAAGGGCCCAGTTATCCAGAGGCACCAGCCAGCCCAGAGATGAATGCGCCTGCCCTGACCTCCACACCCCTACACAAGCCCTTCTGCTGGGCAGAAAGTGACAAGAGCAGGAAAAAGCCCACAAGTATTCATTGAGAAGGAGGCTAGATGCATAGAATGGTCAAAACAAAAGAGCCGTAGGGGATCATGGTGCCCTAATCTCCTGCATGTTACAGATGAGGAAACCGAGACACAGAGGTCAAATATCTTACCTAAGACTACATACAGGAAACCTCTCTTACAGGTCATTTGGGGTCTGTTCACAGTGGTTTTAGACGTGTGTACCACCAACAGATCTTAGCCGGATGGCTCACACCTGAATTCCCAACACTTTGGGAGGCCAAGGCGGTCGGATCACCTGAAGTCAGGAGTTCAAGGCCGGCCTGGTCAACATGGTAAAACCCAGTCTCTACTAATGATACAAAAATTAGCTGGGCATGGTGGCACAAGCCTGTAATCCCAGCTACTCAGGAGGCTGAGGCAAGGGAATAGCTTCAACCCAGGAGGTGGAGGCTGCAGTGAGCCGAGTGTATGCCGCTGCACTCCAGGCTGGGTGACAGAGTGAAACTGTGTCTCAAAAACAAATAAACAAACCAGATCTGGAGACATGCTGAATCTGAAACGAGCGACTTTCATGATCATGTCCAGAGAAAGGTAGGACTAGAGCACCAGGAGATGAGACTGGAGACCCTGATTCTCAGACCAAATCAGAAGCCTCCAGCCTGGGGGAGCTCCCTGAGAGGTGGTGTGGACACCAGGCCCAGAACGGGTGACTTGACAAGAGCCCAGAGCAGCTGGGACCTTCACTTTTCACTTTAGAACAGCTTTTGAGTTGCATGAAAAAAATTGATTAAAATGTTCAATTTTGTGATATTTTTACCAAAATGATTAAAGGGGGGAAAATACCTTTCTTGAGCAAATAGTGACAGAAGAGAAGGAGAGCAAACGCTGAGCTTTGGAAAGCAGACAGGTAAGGATGGTGGAATCAACTGCTGAGATGAAGAAAAAGAATAAAAGACCCTTAGGACCTGGAGAGAAGGTGGTCTCAGGTATCCTGGAGGCGAGGTGGCTATAATGTTGTAGAGTGGGACTTCAAGTTGCATTTTTTATTTATTTATTTATTTATTTATTTTTGAGACGGTGTCTCACTCTGTCACCAGGCTGGAGTGTAATGATGCAATCTTGGCTCACTGCAACCTCTACCTCCTGGGTTCAAGCAATTCTCCTGCCTCAGCCTCCTGAGCCGCTGGGACTACAGGCGCACACCACCATGCACAGGTAATTTTTGTATTTTTAGTAGAGACAGGGTTTCATCATGTTGGCAAGGATGGTCTCAATCTCTTGACCTCGTGATCGGCTCACCCCTGCCTCCCAAAGTGCTGGGATTATAGGCATGAGCCACCACGCCCAGCCCAAGTTGCCTTTTTAAGTAAATTAAGAAGAAATCCAAATTTAATCAATCTAGAGATCATAAAACATTTCCATTTGTCAGAGTCAATAGTAAGAGAAAGACCATGTGTAAAGACTTTAGAACTAGTTCCTAAAAAGGATCTAAAAGTTCTCCATAATTGAGAATTCAAAAATATTACCTCCACAACCATCCTGGCCAACATACCGAAACCCTGTCTCTACTAAAAATACAAAAATTAGTTAGGCATGGTGCTGTATGCCTGTAATCTCACCTACTCGGGAGGCTGAGGCAGGAGAATGGCTTGAACCTGGGAGGTGGAGGTTGCAGTGAGCTGAGATCATGCCACTGCACTCCAGCCTGGGCGATGGAGCGAGATTTCATCTCAAAAAAAAAAAAAAAAAAACCTCCACAGTATAGTTCACAACAAAATGGGAACAATCTTCCAGGAACTGATGTCTTTGTGGTTGGCCCAGGAAAAAAATACCATGGCCATGTGGAATCCTTGGGGAATAAATGAGTCATTTTATAGGGAAGAATTTCCTGAATAGCTGAAGGTGAAACCTTTACAGGATGGGCATTTAAACTTTTTAAATAGAAGTCTTTCTAAAATGGCCTCTCGGACCTGCATTCTAAAAAAGAGCACAAGGAGCATTATTTCAGCAATCCCATGTTTAAGGTGTCGCCCTAGAGCCTGCTGGCGCCCAAAACTCTTCCCGTCAGGGTCTTATCTTCCCAACTTTGCCTCTCTCCCCACAAACCCGCCACCCCGACCCCCACCCTCCACCCACTGTGCCTCTCCCACTCAACCTTCACCCTCCCGTCTCATCTCAACTCTCTGGTCCCGCCTCAGTCCTCCCCAGCACTAGACAGTTATTCAAAGCTCAGCGGCCACACCCAATGGATCAGCAGTTTTGTGTCTCCATTTGCGAAAGCTACAGAACTGGAAACAACTGAAGACAGTCCGAGAACCAGGCCGTGGATAATTTTAGCAACAGCCAACGTTCCTTTGCCACAGGACACTCAATTTACATATTTTATGAAGTCCTTACAGCCTCAGAAGCAGCCAAGCACAGGTGGTTTTAGCCACATTTTTATGACAACACTAAGTTTGACAGGTTCCACAAGCTTTGTAAGGGCACCCGGTTGATAAACGGTAGATGGATAACTTAATTGAGATCTTCTAACACTAAATCCACACACGTTGCTACTTCTTGTATCAGCTACTCTTAAGAATCAGTTATCTAAGCCGGGCGCGGTGGCTCACGCCTGTAATCCCAGCACTTTGGGAGGCCGAGGCGGGTGGATCACGAGGTCAAGAGATCGAGACCATCCTGGTCAACATGGTGAAACCCCGTCTCTACTAAAAATACAAAAATTAGCTGGGCATGGTGGCACGTGCCTGTAGTCCCAGCTACTCGGGAGGCTGAGGCAGGAGAATTG
>PVKV010019772.1:0-19604 GCA_004027835.1 Alouatta palliata | reverse complement strand
AAAAAAAAGAATCAGTTATCTAAAGTCTGCCCAGAGAATGCGCAGGAAGAGTAAAAGTTGGTTATCTGGTTACAAAGGGTTTGGACAATGTGACTGGTCTGCATGTCATTGTTAATAGCCCTTAGTGGAAGAAATTGGTGAGGATGGAGGAGTTTTGTTATATTAGTCTCAGAAGAGTTGGCTTAGGCCAGGTTTGGTGGCTCATGCCTGTAATCCCAGCACTTTGGGAGACCAAGGCAGGCAGATCACCTGAGGTCTGGAGTTCGAGACCAGCCTGGTCAACATGGTGAAACCCTGTCTCTACTAAAAATACAAAAATCAGCTGGACATGGTGGCACATGCCTGTAATTCCAGCTGCTTGAGAGGCTGAGACAGGAGAATCACTTGAACCCGGGAAGCAGAGGTTGCAGTGAGCCTAGATTGTGCCACTGCACTCTAGCCTGGGCGAAAGAGCCGGACTCTGTCTCAAAAAAAAAAAAAAAAAAAAAAAAAAAAGTTGGCTTCCACTATCTCCATCTCCCAGTCCTATGGACCAGGAATGTGTTTCTAACATGTATCCATTTTAACCATATTCCAGGACAACAAACAGTGTCTTCTGTTCCAATAAGTTAATTATAACAGGATGTTGGCAGTTTGGCTCTTTGCAGAGAGTACACATACCACACTCACGCAGACTGTGTCACTTTAAATTTGTGATCACAGATCTCAAGTTGCCACCCAGCACTGCCCGGAAATGCTGCTGCATTTCTTAGCAAGTTCTCAGGTCCCTTTTTCAAAATGACTACTCCACTCCTGTCCTCCGTCCTCTGTCCTCCAGCCTCCAGCCTCCCTCCCCGTCTTGCTTTCAGTCCATGACCTTGCCCTGTGCACCAAGAAAAATGAAGCCATGATCAAGAGCTAGCTCATTTTCCCTCCATCAATCCTTCCACTTCCCTACATCCAACTGTGCATGCTGTCCCCAACTGCCCTGGTTTGCCCAGAAGTGAGGAGGTTCCTGGGATATGGAACTGGCTGGGTTTTTGGTTTTGATTGCGTGTGGTTTTTTTTTTTTTTTTTTAGACAGAGTCTTGCTCTATCCCCCCAGGCTGGAGTGCAGTGGTGCAATCTCAGCTCACTGCAACCTCCACCTCCCAGGTTCAAGCAATTCTCCTGCCTCAACCTTCCAAGTTGCTGGAATTAGAGGGACCTGACACCATCCCTGGCTAATTTTTTGTATTTTTAGTAGAGATGGAGCCATATTGATCAGGCTAGTTTCTAACTCCTGACCTCAGGTGATCTGTCCGCCTCAGCCTCCCAAAGTGCTGGGACTGCAGGTGTGAGCCACCACACCCAGACTGGTTTTGTCTTGTTGTGGTTGTTGTTGTTTGAGGCGGAGTTTCGCTCTTATTGCCCAGGCTGGAGTGCAGTGGTGCAATCTCAGCTCACTGCAACTTCCGCTTCCCAGGTTCAAGCGATTCTCCTGCCTCAGCCTCCCAAGTAGCTGGGATTACAGGCGTCCACCTTCACACCCAGCTAATTTTTGTATTTTTAGTAGAGACGGCGTTTCACCATGTTGGCCAGGCTAGTCTCGAACTCCTGAGCTCAGGTGATCCACCTGCCTCGGCCTCCTAATGTGCTGGGATTACAGGTGTGAGTCACCGCGCCCAGCCGTTTTTCTGTTGTTTTTGTTTTTTTTACAGGGTCTTCCTGTGTCATCATTGCAGCCTCAACCACAACCATGATGGCTCAAATGATCCTCTCACCTCAGCCTCCCAAGTAGCAGAAACCACAGGCCTGGGCCACCACACCCTGCTAATATATATATATAATTTTTTTTTTTTTTTTGGTAGAGACAAACTCTTACTATGTTGACCAAGCTGGTCTCAAACTCCTGGGCTAAAGTGATCCTCCTGCCTCAGCCTCCCAAAGTGCTGGAGTTAACAGGCAGGAGCCACCGTGCCCAGCCTGAACTTACTATTTTAAAATTGGAAAATTGGATTTTCAGGCCAGCAGCAGTTACTCACACCTGTAATCCCAGCACTTTAGGAGGCTGAGGCTAGCAGATTATTTCTCACTGGTTACAAACCAATACTTTTGAAAAAGAATATAAAAACAAATGGCTAGCAAAACAAGCACATCAGTCGGGTGTGGTGACACACCCCTGTAATCCCAGCACTTAGAAAGGCCAAGGCAGGCAGATGGCTTGAGCTCAGGAGTTCAAGACCAGCCTGGGCAACATGATGAAACCTCATCTCTTCCAAAAAAAATATAAAAATTAGCCAGGCATGGTGGCGTGTACTTTTAGTTCCAGCTATTTGAGAGGCTGAGGTGGGTGGATTACTTGAGCCCAGGAGGTCAAGGCTGCAGTGAGCTGTGATTGCACCACTGCACTCCAGCCTGGGCAACACAGGGAGACCTTGACTCAAAAAAAGAAAAAGAAAATGGGGCCGGGCGCGGTGGCTCACGCCTGTAATCCCAGCACTTTGGGAGGCCGAGGCGGGTGGATCACGAGGTCAAGAGATCGAGACCATCCTGGTCAACATGGTGAAACCCCCGTCTCTACTAAAAATACAAAAATTAGCTGGGCATGGTGGCACATGCCTGTAGTCCCAGCTACTCAGGAGGCTGAGGCAGAAGAATTGCTTGAACCCAGGAGGCAGAGGTTGCGGTGAGCCGAGATCGCGCCATTGCACTCCAGCCTGGGTAACAAGAGCAAAACTCTGTCTCAAAAAAAAAAAAAAGAAAAGAAAAGAAAATGAAGGACCCGCTTGGGTGAGCTGGCAGTGTCCATTGCTATAACAGCTGCAGAACACCCACCTGCTCTCAATTTCTGTCAGGTGTTCACCTGTGGACCAGTAACAGACAGTTCCTGGACAGGCACCATCGGGAACCCCTTTTTAAGAGCATTCCGGCCAGGCGCAGTGGCTCATGCCTATAATTCCAAAACTTTGGGAGGCCAAACCGGGTGAATCACAAGGTCAAGAGTTCGAGATCAGCCTGGCCCACATGGTGAAACCTCCGTCTCTACTAAAAATACAAAAAATTAGCCAGGTGTGGTGGCAGCTGCCTGTAATCCTGCTACTTGGGAGGCTGAGGTAAGAGAATCATTTAAATCAAGGTGGTGGAGGTTGCAATGAGCTGAGATCATGCCACTGCACTCCAGCCGAGGTGACAGTGCGAGACTCCATCTCAGAAAAAAAAAAAAAGAATGAAGAGCATTCCTCTAGAACCTCTAGATCCCACATCCTCCTGGCTTTCCTCCTCTCACACTTGCTGTTCCTCCCGTTTCCTTTGCTGCATCCTCTTCCCAGCTCCCAGATGTTGGAGAGCCCCAGGGCTCAGCCCTTGGTTCCCTCTGTTCCTACACCATGCTCTCCCAGCTGGTGCCAAGCAGTCTCTTGGCTGTCAATATCACTTACACATGGATGGCCCTTGTGGTGGACAGAGTTCTGTCCCCACCCTCCACCCAGAAGATATGTTCAAGTCCTCACCCCCAGTACCTGTGAGTGGAATGTTATTTGGAACAGGGTCTTTCAGATGTGATCAGATTTTACGACAAGGTCAGATGGGATTAGAGTGAGCCCTGCTCCAATGACTGGTGTCCTTTTAAGAGGAAATACAGAGACACAAACAAAGATGGCCACGTGGACATGGGACAGACATTGGAGTTATGCTGCTCTAAGCCAAGAAACACCAAGGATCCTGAGCACCAGCAGCTAGAAAGAGGCAAAGGAGGATTCTTCCGTAGAACCTTCAGAGGGAACATGGCCCTGCTAGCACTGTCCTTTAGGGCTTCTAGCCTCCAGAACTGCAAGACGACAGCCTCCAGAACAACAGGTGGCTATTGTTACAAGCCACTCAGTGTGTGATAATTAGTTACAGCAACCATAGCAAACTAATACAACCCCCAATTTATATCTCTAGCCTGGGCCGGGTGTGGTGGCTCACACCTGCAATCCTAGCACTTTGGGAGGCTGAGGTGAGGAGATCACTTGATCAGCCTGGCCAACATGGCAAAACCCCATCTCTACTAAAAATACAAA
Organism: Alouatta palliata; assembly: GCA_004027835.1. Lineage (NCBI taxonomy): Eukaryota > Metazoa > Chordata > Mammalia > Primates > Atelidae > Alouatta > Alouatta palliata. The sequence continues at coordinate 15,582 of PVKV010019772.1, read as the reverse complement.
AATTAGCTGAGCATGGTGGTGAGCACCTGTAATCACAGCTAGTCAGGAGCCTGAGGCAGGAGAATTGCTTGAACCTGGGAGGTGGAGGGTGGCGGTTGGAGTGAGTCAAGATCGCACCACCACACTCCAGCCTGGGCAAAAGAGAGACTTCATCTCAACAACAACAACAACCACAACAAGAAATGCCTCTTGAAACAAGCCTTTTGACACCAAGGAAATCATCTTAGCTGTGACTGGTTTGAAAAAGAGAGAGGGACACTGTCAGGAGTTCCCAACACCCTACTAAAACTTGCATCAACATGTTTCTTCGGTATATATTCAGGGGCCCCAAATGCCATTTTCCCGACAAATTGCTGCCTATTGTTCAGTTCTCTGAAGTTCAGTTCAGCTCACAAAGCACTTCCTGAAGCTTTATCTCAGGTCAGACACAGTGCCGGGGTCAAGGGATGATGATATTAGTTACATTAATTACATGGCAGTTTGGCCGGGCACAGTGGCTCATGCCTCTAATCCTAGCACTTTGGGAGGCCGAGGCAGGTGGATCACCTGAGGTCAGGAGTTTGAGACTGCCTAGGCAACATGGCAAGACCCCTTCTCTACTAAAATACAAAATTAGCCAGGCATGGTGGCACACGCCTGTAATCCCAGCTACTCGGGTGGCTGAGGCAGGAGAATCACTTCAACCCGGGAGCAGAGGTTGCAGTGAGCTGAGATCCCACCATTGCACTCCAGCAAGACTCTGTCTCCCAAAAAAAAAAATATATATATATACACATATATATACACACACACGTATAGGGATTTTATTCAGAGACAGACTACAGTAAGAGCTAAGGGTGGGGTGCACAACGTGTGGGCCTGTGTGTACAGATTGCTAAATAAAATCATAGGAGGCCACTGGTTTACACTGAGCTCCTGCCCTCGGCCCAACAGACCAAACCAAAATGGAGTTATTCATGCTCAAGTTCCACACCACCAAGCCAAACTGCTTATCTGACTTTCCGAGAAATCACAAGAAAGCCATAACAGCCAAATTCTCAAAAAGGCCAGTTTGAGCCTGCATAATAAGGAAGTGTCCTCTGCTTTAGCCTTTACAAGGAGGTCAGACTTCCCGTGCTGATCAGTAGTAGGTCTATGCCTGTGAAGAGTCACCACATACCAGCCTGGGCAACATAGTGAGACCCCACCTCTAGCTAAAAAAAAAAAAAATGTAAACCTTTACAAGTAACTCTGACACAACCTATCTGGATTTTGTTCTGTTTCTGCTTTCCTCAGCTCTTTTCTGTCTTTAAAGTTAAACTCCTCCGCTCAGTTCCTTGGAACATTCATTCTATTTTGTAGAATAAGGCATTGTATGATTCTAGAACTGCAAATAAAAGCCAATTGGTTTTCTCTCTCTCTCTCTCTTTTTTTTTTTTTTTTTTAGGGGGGTGGAGAACGAGGTCTCACTATATTGCTCAGGCAGGTCTCGAGCAATCCTCCCACCTCTGCCTCCTAGCTCAGTGTGAGCCACCTCGTCTGGTCCAATTGGGATCTTTTTTTTTTTTTTTGAGTCAGAATCTCAATCTGTTGCTCAGGCTGGAGCGCAGTGGCACGATCTTGGCTTACTGCAACTCTGCCTCCCAGGTTCAAGAGATCCTACCACCGAAACCTCCAGAGTACCTGGGACTACAGGTGCACGCCACCACACCCAGCTAATTTTTGTGTTTTTAGTAGAAAGGACGTGTCACCATGTTGGCCAGCCTGGTCTCAAACTCCTGTCCTCAAGTGATCCACCAGCCTCAGCCTCCCAAAGTACTGGGCTTACAGGCGTGAACCACTGCACCCAGCCCCAGTTGGGATCTTTAACTAAACATGCTGTAATGTTTGTTTGTTTGTTTGTTTGTTGGAGACATCACCCTGGCTGGAGTGTGGTGATGCAATCTTGGCTCACTGTAACCTCCGCCTCCCTGGTTCAAGCAATTGTCACGCCTTAGCCTCCCTAGTAGCTACAATTACTGGCATTTGCCACCACACCTGGATAACTTATTTGTATTTTTAGTAGAGACAGAGTTTCACTGTGTTGGCCAGGCTGGTCTCTAACTGGCCTCACGTGATCTGCCCACCTCGACCTCTCAAAGTGCTAGGATTACAGGCGTGAGCCACCGCACCGGGCCTACATGTAATTTTTGTCTTTTGACCAGATATAGGAACAGGTAATTCCTCCAGGAGGAGAGGTGTCAGAAATAGAGAAGGTGACCTGTGAAACTGATGGAGTTCACAAAGTGGACAAGATAGGAAGAACAGAAAGCACAGTTCACCCATGTGCACACACTCAATCATACACCAAAAATCCCATGAGAAACCTCACAGCGTTTAGAGAATAACTCGTAACTAGAGCTCTGGTCCCTAGCGACCAAAACCACAAAAGTTGAGAAGTTTAAAATCCATCATCCAGATGTTCATTAATGCAGCCACAGAACAAGGCTTGTGTGCTGGTTAGAGTCCGACCGTGGTCATCCAGGTGGGCTACATCAATTTCAGTGACAGTTTCCACCAGATCATCCTCTCCCGCCGACCTTCGTCTCTCACTTCTTTTTTCTTTCAGGGAAAAAAACAAAACTTCTAAACAGCCACATGGTTCACAATAATCCAGTGCTTACCCAGCTGCTGAACTTCAATAGAAGAACTAAATAATACGAGATGGGTCTTTTCTACTCCCCCAGACCTGACCATCCCTGCTGGACAGCTGAGATGCCTCATCCACCTGGGGTCAACCCTGCAAGCTGAAAGAACTTCAGATTTTATTTACACCAACACAAAAGAAGGATCTGGAGAGAAACTTTTGTCAGGCAACAGCTTCTGCCTTCTGTAGTCAGCTGCAGGGATGATGATGATCCATGTGGAGGTGACAGCTCTCTAAGGAGTCTTTTCTGACTGCAAACACAGTCCAAGCTGCCCTGGAGCAGAGTTTCTCAACAGCGGCGCCTTTGACATTTGGGGCCAGAGGACTGTTTGCTGTGGGAGGCTGTCCTGTATGTTGCAGGATGTTGAGACAACTAGGGGGCTTTGGTTGTCACAACTAGGGGGGCTTCTACTGGCATCCGGTGGGCAGAAGGCACTTACTGGATGCCAGTAGAAGCCCCCTAGTTGTGACAACCAAAACTGTGTCCAGACATTGCCAAATGTTCCCCGGGAAGGATATGGCCCCTGGTTGAGAACCACTGCCCTAGAGGACAAAGAAGGTACAAAACCCAGGGAGCACCTCGGTTTGAATCAGATATTGGGGAACATGGGGGTACAGCACAGTAGGGGAGAGGACTGGGTGCCTACGGCAGCCTGGAGACTGGTGGTCACCTGGTTCAGGGAGCTGAAATGCCCTGTGGTGACCCTGCCTGGTGGGGGTCAAACCAACATGGCAGCCTCACCCCCGCCACACCCCCCACCCCAACTCAGCTAGAGGGCCTCTGCTCCTTTCTGGGTATCTGTGTGCATTACTATAAAAAAGAAAAAGAAGTTGGTGAATCCACACTCCCACCTCTGTGAGTTATAATGGGTAATATTTATTGGGCGCTTACTCTGTGCCCAGCACCGCTCCAAGCCCTTTCCATGAATGCTCTCATTTAACCCTCGTGACAACCCCATGCAGTTGGTACAAGTTGAGTATCCCTTGTCCCAAATGTTTGGGACTGGAGGTGTTTCTGGTTTCAGATTTTTTCAGATTTTGGAATATTTGCATATACATAATGAGCTATCTTGATGATGGAACCCAAGTCTAAATAAGAAATTCATCTCTGCTTCATATATACCTTATACACATATAAGGTACGTGTATACGGTAATTTTATACAATGTCTTATTTATTTATTTATTTATTTGCTTATTTACTTATTTTGAGATGGAGTACCCACTCTGTCCCCCAGGCTGGAGTGCAGTGGCACAATCTCAGCTCACTGAAACCTCTGCCTCCTGGGTTCAAGCGATGCTTCTGTCTCAACCTCCCAAGTAGCTGGGATTACAGGCATAAGCCACCACGCCAGGCTAATTTTTGCACTTTTAGTAGAGACGGGGTTTCTCCATGTTGACCAGGCTGGTCTTGAACTCCTGACCTCAGGTGATCCATCCATCTCGGCCTCCCAAAGTGCTGGGATTACAGGCATGAGCCACCATGCCCGGTTAATTTTATACAATGTTTTAAATAACTGTGTGCATTAAGCAGAGTTTTGACTGTGACCTGAGGTCAAATATGGGATTTTCCATTTGTGGCATCATGCCAGCACTCAAAAAAGTTGGGTTTTGGGGCATTTTGGAATTGGGGATGCCCAACCCGCACCGTCACTGTACCTGTTGCAAATGGAGAAGCTGAGGTTCAGAGCCCAGTAAAGCCCTCCCTCGGGCCAGGCTGCCCATGGCAGGTGCAGCCGGACGTGCCCTGAGGCCTGGGTGTGGGAGACTGCCTGGGATGTGGGTTCCCACAGGCCCACCCCAGCCCCGAACACTGGCAGTCAGGAGAAAGAGAATGGAAGAGAGAAAGGAAGCTGAGAACCACCAGAAGATCATGAATGAAGGAAGGGAGGGATGAGATGGACAGGGAGAGGGTGGAGAGATAGAGAGAGAAAGGCCCATCTGCCCAATCCCTGGGTGACCTGGGGGCTGCGACTACCACTCCTCCCAGTGTCTGGGTCATCTTCCCACGGATCCAAGAGGCTGCCCCTGACCCGGGGCCTCCTCAGGAGGAAGCATGCACAGTCCCCTTGGTGAGGTAAAGGATTGGCTCCATCTCAGTCCTTCTCTGCACCCACACGCCCCCCTTCGTACATCTCTGACTTCTTCGCCTGCACTGACTTCCCATATCACCTCCCTCTAGACCCTGCCTCTACTTGGATTGACACCTGCGGCTCTCACCCGACTCCTCTCACCCTCTGTGGACCCCACGGCCAGACACCCACCTGACCCGGCCCCTCCCACCGCTGGCCTTCCTTTATCAGCTCCTTGCCCTCCCCTCTGACCCACAGCTCACAGACCCTCCCTGCACTGGCCAGTTTTCACAACTGTCCTTCCACCCTGAGTTCTTTTTCTTTTTTTTTCTTTTTTTTTGTTTTGAGACGGAGTTTCACTTTTGTTGCCCAGGCTGGCATGCAATGGCCTGATCTCGGCTCACCACAACCTCAGCCTCCCAGGTTCAAGTGATTCTCCTGCCTCAACCTCCCTAGTAGAGTAGCTGGGATTACAGGCATGCGCCACCACGCCCGGCTAATTTTGTATTTTTAGCAGAGACAGGGTTTCTCCATGTTGGTCAGGCTGGTCTCGAACTCCCGACCTCAGGTCCACCTCAGGGTGGACCTCCTGATCCACCCACCTCAGCCTCTCAAAGTGCTGGGATTACAGGTGTGAGCCACCAAGACTGGCCTATTCCACTCTGAGTTCTTAGGCCTCAGTTAACACCCTACCCCTCAGCAATGCCTCCCAGAAACCAGCGACCCCCATCCCAGAGCCCATCTGTCACCCTTACCCAAACCTCTCTCACTTTTACCCAAACCTCCTCCTTCCTGTCTCTCATTCCACACTTGCTGACTCATCCTGGCCCCTGCCATCCCTGTGAAGTCAACCCTCAAAGCCTGGGCCAGGACAGCACAGCCCCCACCCGCTGTCACCATCCTCTCCCATAAATTCTCAAAGAATGGACCAGACCCGTACATGAGAACTACCAGGGGCCTTTGCTTAAAATACTATGACAGTGAAATAAGCCAGACACAAAAGGACAAATGCTATATCACTCCACTTATCTGAGGTACCTGTAGTAGTACAATTCACAGAAACAGAAAGTAGAGCTAGGTGTAGTGGCTCATGCCTGTTATCCCAGCACTTTGGGAGGCCAAGATAGGCAGATCACAGGGTCAGGACTTTGAGACCAGCCTGGCAATACTAAAAATACAAAAAATTAGCCAAGCATGGTGGTGCACGCATGTAACCCCAGCTACTCAGGAGGCTGAATCAGGAGAATCACTTGAACCCGGGAGGGGGAGCTTGCAGTGAGCCAAGATCACACCAGTGTACTCCAGCCTGGGCAAGACGGCAAGACTCCATCACAAAAAAAATAAAATGGCTGTGTAAAAAAATGATAGGAACCAGGTTCGGTGACTCATGCCTATAATCCCAGGCTGAGGCTGGAGGATTGCTTGAGCCCAGAAGTTCCAGATCACCCAGGATAATATCGTGAGACCCCCACCTCTACAAAAAAAAAAAAAAAAATTAGCTGGGCATGGTGGTGTGTGCCTGTAGTCTCAGCTACTCGGGAGGCTAAGGTGGGAGGATCACTTGAGACTTGGAGGTCGAGGCTGCAGAGAGCCATGATCACACCACTGTAATTCAGCCTGGATGACAGAGTGAGACCCTGTCTCCAAAAAAAAAACAAAATAGGAAAATGAGTTGACCGACATGTTAATTAGCTTGATTTAATCACTGCACATTGTATACATATATCAAATATATCAATAAAAAATAATGGTAATAATGTATAAATAAAACAATTAAAAAATTAGAAATGCAATGACAAAATCAGAAATCTTAGGATTGGGGCTCAGAAACCTACATCTTTAACCCGCTCCCCAGTGATTCTTACCCACCTTAAGCAGAAGAACTGAGATCGCTGCCGTTTAGCTGCACATGCTCAGCCAAGTTGCCGAAACTATACAGCCTCAATTTCTCAACCTGCAAATGGACACAACACCTTCCTCACGAAGATCTTGAGAGTTACTTGAGATAAGGAACATAAAGTGCCCGGGGGTGACAGCTGCTTGACAAACGTGAGCTGGACATTCAGTCAGTTCACAACGTCCGCTGAGCACCCCGCTCTGGGTCCTGGAAACACGAGCATGAGCAAACAATGTCCCAGCATTCTGGTGCCTGCAGACAGTGATAGATCTTCCTTCTCCCACCTTAGGCCTCTGAAAAGCTACCTGCTGGAAAGGAACACCTGGCAACAGGTAGGGAGGATCCTGACCTCAGAGGCTGGTGAAGGAGAGGGACCCAGACGAGCCACTGCACAGGCAGGGACAGCAACAGAGGCGAGGTGTGGCGGGTCACCAGAGCACTTAAAAGGGGACCCCCGAGGCCATCAAAATGAACAAGATCCTGTCTTTTGCGGGAACATGGGTGGCACTGGAGGCCATTATCTTCTGCAAACTAATGCAGGAACAGAAAACCAAACACTGCATGTTCTCACTTATAAGTGGGAGTAAATGATGAGAACTCATCAACACAAAGAAGGAAACAACAGGGCTGGGCGCGGTGGCTCACACCTGTAATCCCAGCATTTTGGGAGGCCGAGGCAGATGGATCACGAGGTCAGGAGTTCGAGACCAGCCTGGCCAACATGGTGAAACCCCATCTCTACTAAAAATACAAAATTAGCCGGGTGTGATGGCACACACCTGCAGTCCCAGCTACTCAGTAAGCTGAGGCAGGAGAATCGCTTGAACCTAGGAGCCGAGACGGCACCACTGCACTCTAGCCTGGGCAACACTCTGTCTCAAAAAAAAAAAAAAGAGTAGACTGGCGGGCGGGCAGGCAGGAAAAAAAAAGGGAACAAGGCTGAGGCAGGTGGATCACGAGGTCAAGAGATCGAGACCATCCTGGTCAACATGGTGAAACCTCATCTCTACTAAAAATACAATAATTAGCTGGGCATGGTGGCGCACACCTGTAGTCCCAGCTACTCAGGAGGCTGAGGCAGGAGAATCGCTTGAACCTGGGAGGCGGAGGTTGCAGTGAGCCGAGATCACGCCATTGCACTCCAGCCTGGGTAACTTGAGCGCAACTCTGTCTCAAAAAAAAAAAAAAGGGAACAATGGACACTGGGTCTATTAGGTTGGTGCAAAAGCAACTACAGTTTTGCATTGTTGAAATTTGCATTTGATATTGGAATATATTCTTAAATAAATGTGGTTAGGCTATACGCTTTTTTTTTTTTTTTTTGGAGACGAAGTCTCGCTCTGTCACCCAGGCTGCAGTGCGGTGGCCTGATCTCAGCTCACTGCAACCTCCGCCTCCCGGGCTTAAGCGATTCTCCTGCCTCAGCCTCGAAAGTAACTAGGATTACAGGTGGCTGCCACCACACTCGTCTAATTTTTGTATTTTTAGTAGAGACAGGGTTTCACCATGTTGCCCAGGCTGGTCACAAACTCCCAACCTCAGGTGATCCAGCTGCCTCGGCCTCCCAAAGTGCTGGGATTACTGGCATGAGCCACCACGCCCAGCTATACATCTTTTAATGCACATTTCTCACCTTAAGTTTTTTTGCGAATGACTTATTACTTGCTGTTTATTTTATGTTAATTTTAGACTATGAAAATTATGTTAGACAAAAAGCAAATTCAAGCTATTTTCTTATTCCAGTTCAAACTGGGTCATAAAGCAGCAAAGACAACTCATAACATCAGTGCATTTGGCCCAGGAACCGCTGATGAACATACAGTGCAGTGGTGGTTCAAGAAGTTCTGGCCGGGTATGGTGGCTCACACCTGTAATCCCAGTACTTTCCAGAGTCCCAGGCAGCCAGATTACCTGAGGTCAGGAGTTCGAGACCAGCCTGGCCAACATGGAGAAACCCCATCTCTACTAACAATACAAAAAGTAGTTGGGTGTGGTGGTGCACACCTGTAATTCCAGCTGCTTTGGAGACTGAGGCAGGAGAATTACTTGAACCTGGCAGGCAGAGGGTGTAATGAGCCGAGATTGCACCACTGCTCTTCAGCCTGCCTGGGCAACAGAGCAAGACTCCATCTCAAAAAAAAAAAAAAGTTTGTCAAATCCCGAAGCACAGATTTATATGCTACAAAAATTAAAAAAAAAAAACTTATTTCTCGTTAGCAAACTGTGTTGATTGGAATGGTTCCTATTCTGTTCAATAAAGATGTGTTTGAGCCTTCTTATAATGATTTCAAATTCACAGTCTGAAACCTCAATTATTTTTGCAACAATACTTGAGGGTGGAGTGTGGGAGGAGAAAGAGAAGCAGAAAAGATAACTGTTGGGTTCTGGACTTAATCCCTGGGTGATGAAATAGCCTGTACAACAAACCCCAGTGACATGAGTGTACCTATGTAACAAACATTCACATGCACCCCAGAACCTAAAACAAAATTTATAAAAAGAGAAGGACCTTGCCGGGCGTGGTGGCTCACGCCTGTAATCCTAGCACTTTGGGAGGCTGAGGTGGGTGGATCACCTGAGGTCAGGAGTTCAAGACCAGCCTGACCATCATGGTGAAACTCCCATCTTTAAAAAAAAAAAAAAGAGAGAGAGAGAGAGAGAGAGAGAAGGACCCTGGCCGAGCCCTGGGGCGAGGCTTTCCAGAGGTAGTGCTGGTTGTGCAGAAACCTGGAGAATAATTGGCTTAGGGGGTGGGGGGGCCTTCCTGGACAAGGAGTAGCATGTGCAGAGGCACAGAGGCCTCTGGGACATTTGAGAAGAGAAAGAAGGCCAGGATGGTGAGGGCGGGGACCTGTACACAAAGAGCAAAGGGAAGGCCAGGGGCAATGGCTCACACCTGTAATCCCAACACTTAGAGAGGCCAAGGCGGGTGGATTAGGAAGTCAGGAGTTCAAGATCAGCCTGGCCAATGTGGTGAAACCTCGCCCCTATTAAAAATACAAAAAAATTAGCCAGGCATGGTGGCAGGTGCCTGTAATCCCAGCTATTCGGGAGGCTGAGGCAGAGAATTGCTTGAACCCGGGAGGCGGAGGTTGCAGTGAGCCAAGATGATGCCACTGCATTCCAGCCTGGGTAACAGAGAGACTCCGTCTCAAAAAAAAAAAAAAAAAAGGAAAAAGAGAAAGTGGAAGGAGAAGAAGGAGAAGAAGAAGAAGGAAAAGGAGAAGCAGAAGGAGAAGAAGAAGAAAAATCTGTAAATTACTTTGGGCAGTATGGCCATTTTCACAATACTGATTCTTCCTAACCATGAACATGGAATGTTTCTCCATCTGTTTGTGTCCTCTCTTATTTCGTTGAACAGTGGTTTATAGTTCTCCTTGAAGAGATCCTTTACGTTCCTTGTTAGTTGTATTCCTAGGTATTTTATTATCTTTGTAGCAATTGTGAATGGCAGTTCATTCTTGATTTGGCTCTCTTTAAGTCTGTTATTAGTGTATAGGAATGCTTGTGATTTTTGCACATTGATTTTGTATCCTGAGACTTTGCTAAAGTTGCTTATCAGTTTCAGGAGATTTTGGGCTGAGACGACGGGGTCTTCTAGATATACAATCATGTCATCTGCAAATAAAGTAATTTACAGATTCAACGCTATCCCCTTCAAGCTACCAATGACCTTCTTCACAGAAGTGGAAAACCACCTTAAACTTCATATGGAACCAAAAGAGAGCCTGCATAGCCAAGTCAATTCTAAGCAAAAAGAACAAAGCTGGAGGCATCACACTACCGGACTTCAAACTATACTACAAGGCTACAGTAATCAAAACAGCATGGTACTGGTACCAAAACAGATATATAGACCAATGGAATAGAACAGAGGCCTCAGAGGCAACACAACACATCTACAACCATCTGATCTTTGACAAACCTGACAAAAACAAACAATGGGGAAAGGATTCTCTGTTTAATAAATGATGTTGGGAAAACTGGCTAGCTATGTGCAGAAAGCAAAACTGGACGCCTTCCTGACACCTTACACTAAAATTAACTCCAGATGGATTAAAGACTTAAACATAAGACCTAACGCCATAAAAACCCTGGAAGAAAATCTAGGCAAAACCATTCAGGACATAGGCATGGGCAAGGACTTCATGACCAAAACACCAAAAGCATTGGCAACAAAAGCCAAAATAGACAAATGGGACCTAATCAAACTCCACAGCTTCTGCACAGCAAAAGAAACAGTCATTAGAGTGAATCGGCAACCAACAGAATGGGAAAAAATTTTTGCAGTCTACCCATCTGACAAAGGGCTGATATCCCGAATCTACAAAGAACTAAAACAGATTTACAAGAAAAAAAAAGCCCATTCAAAAGTGGGCAAAGGATATGAACAGACACTTTACAAAAGAAGACATACATGAGGCCAACAAACATATGAAAAAATGCTCATCATCACTGGTCATTAGAGAAATGCAAATCAAAACTACATTGAGATACCATCTCACGCCAGTTAGAATGGCGATCATTAAAAAATCTGGAGACAGCAGATGCTGGAGAGGATGTGGTGAAAGAGGAACACTTTTACACTGTTGGTGGGAGTGTAAATTAGTTCAAACATTGTGGAAGACGGTGTGGCGATTCCTCAAGGACCTAGAAATAGAAATTCCATTTGACCCAGCAATCCCATTACTAGGTATATATCCAAAGGATTATAAAGGGTTCTACTATAAGGACACATGCACACAAATGTTCACTGCAGCACAGTTTACAATAGCAAAGACCTGGAACCAACCCAAATGCCCATCAATGATAGACTGGACAGCGAAAGTGTGGCACATATACACCATGGAATATTATGCAGCCATCAAAAACGATGAGTTCGTGTCCTTTGTAGGGACATGGATGAACCTGGAAACCATCATTCTCAGCAAACTGACACAAGAATAGAAAATCAAACACCACATGTTCTCACTCATAGGCGAGTGTTGAACAATGAGAACACATGGACACAGGGAGGGGAGCGTCACACACTGGGATCTGTCAGGGGGAAATAAGGGAGGGACAGCGGGGGGTGGGGAGTTGGGGAGAGATAGCATGGGGAGAAATGCCAAATATAGGTGATGGGGAGGAAGGCAGCAAATCACACTGCCATGTGTGTACCTATGCAACAATTTTGCATGTTCTTCATATGTACCCCAAAACCTAAAATGTAATAAAAATAAAAATAAAAAAAAGAAGAAGAAGAATCAGCAGCAGCAGCGGGAAGTCAGGTATACTCAAAATCCTCCCAGGAATTCCTCGGCAGGACTGAGCGCTACCTTAAGAGCAGAGCTCCTGGCTCCCATCTCCCCACCCACTGTTCCCCTGGTTTCTTGGAATGGCCTCTCACTACCACCCACAGCCTCACAGTGCAGGTCTGGTCAGATCTGGTCAGCACACACATTCACTCTTCTTCTCAGCCCAGACCCACGGCTGAGCAGGAGCTGGGGCTGAGCCCCTGAGGTCTTTTCACACTAAGACTGGACCCCTCCAGCTCCTGCCAGGGTTCACCCCAGGGTTCCCCAACAGACCCAGAAGAGAATTGATGGAAGAATGCCTCTTCTTTGATTTTTCCCTTGTCCTTTACATCTCCCAAATTATTGCCCTTAGCAGAAAAGAGGAAAGTGGGCCGGGTGCTGGTGACCCATGCCTATAATCCCAGCACTTTGGGAGGCCAAGGCTGGGGGTTGGGGGTGGAGATTGCTTGAGCCCAGGAGTTCTTTTTTTTCTTTCTTTCTTTCTTTTTTTTGAAACAGAGTTTCGCTCTTGTTGCCCAGGCTGGAGTGCAGTGGTATGATCTTGGCTCACCGCAACCTCTGCCTCCCAGGTTCAAGTGATTCTCCTGCCTCAGCCTCTCGAGTAGCTGGGATTACAGGCACATGCCACCATGCCTGGCTAATTTTTTGTATTTTTAGTAGAGACGGGGTTTCACCATGTTAGCCAGGATGATCTCGATCTCCTGACCTCGTGATCTGCCCACCTCAGTTTCCCAAAGTGGTGGGATTACAGGCGTGAGCCACTGCTCCCGACCCCTAATCATTGTTGTCAGGCCAACATTTTCATCTTGAGTTCAAGGAGGGTTAGAAGGTTACCAGACTGCTCATGAACCTTCTATCAAGTTGTTTCCCTAAGAGCCCATCACCATGCAGAGGGGAATACCCCACACGAACAGCAGGCCTCCATCTCCCCAACCAAATGCCTTCCATTTCCTTCTTCCACGACGCATGAAGCAGATAAGGCATGAAATCAAAGCTCTCTTTCCAGAACCAGCTCTCCAATGGGTGACCCAGGCCTGTGTGCAATCTTGTCCTCTTGCCTGCTCAACTGTGAAACTGTTCTTGAAAGTATTCCAAAGTGACTTTAGGGAATATTCATATCTCGACTGCTTTTTACTTCAATAAAAAGTTAAGGCAAGCTTGGCCCATTCTGGGGAGCTGGAATCCAGAGGGGAGGGAGATAAGGTCCAGTGCTCCTTCTGGTTGGGTTCTGCCAGGTTTATAAGAGAGTCTCACGCCCCTCACCCCTGATTTCAAGCAGGAGGGTAGCAGGCAGAGCTTGGGAGGCCTCACCCAGACCCTGCTTCCTCCCAGAAAACTCAGCCCCTGCTCCTCTGCGTGTGCCGGCTGCGGGGAGCAGGCTGGACCCAGTGGCCAGCTGTCCTGGACAGTGACAGCCACAGAACCCTCAGCCCTGCCAATCTGGCTTCTGATCCTTTCTAAATCCCTTTATCAGTTGATACTTTCAGGGTGGAGAAAATAAAGCTCAAGGGTTAAATTAAATTACGGGTTGTGACAGAGTTCATTCCAGGTACATACATTTGAGGCTGATCAGGCAAACCTGAGATTATCAGAGAAAGGCCTGACTCTCAGTGGTCCTGGACTCTGAAGCCTTGACCTCTGTCCCCAAACAGGGCCTTCCTTCCTGAGTTCGCTGCTATGCAAGGAATTCTGCATGCAGTTAAAAAACAAAAACAAAATTGGATTTGCTGCCTTCTGGTCTGAACAAATTGGAATGCACAGCATGGAGAAATGCTCATTGCCTGGGCAGGGACAGCCATCCACAGGAAAACAGACCTCAGCGAATAACTTCCTCGACCTTCCCCCAAACACCCAGGGGCTGCCTCCTATGAGTAACTGAGGAAACCCAAGAAGGATCGGCGTGGGTAGCTCCTGAGATAATCCCTCACCGGGAGGTAACTTGGATGAAAAGGAAAGTGCTCTGGGCTTCCCCTTTCTTTCTTTTTTTTTTTTTTGAGATGGAGTTTCACCCTTGTTGCCCAAGCTGAAGTGCATTGGCACAATCTTGGCTCACTGCAACCTCCAACTCCCAGGTTCAAGCAATTCTCCTGCCTCAGCCTCCCGAGTAGCTGGAATTACAGGCATGTGCCACCACACCCGGCAAATTTTTTTGTATTTTTAGTAGAGACAGGGTTTCACCATGTTTGCCAGGCTGGTCTCGAACTCCTGACCTCAGGTGATCTGCCCACCTTGGCCTTCCAAAGTGCTGGGATTACAGGTGTGAGCCACTGCGCCGGCTAGACTTCGCCTTTCTTCCACTTCCCCTACACCATCTTTGGCTGGACACTCAGGGCCCCATTTCTGCCTCCACACCTCCCACCCTCAAACCTACGATTGCTACCCAAAAACCTCCCGAGACCTAAGCTTCCAGCAAGTCACCCTTCAATACTCTTTAAAGTCTGTGTCCTTCAACCCTCTGCCTCGATGTTAAGACCTTTTATGATCCATCTCCTGTGCCGTCTTCCCTGCCACTCCCCAACTCATGCCCTGTGGGTGAGGTCAGTCCCTCTTCCCTGCTGGGTCAGCCATGCTCACTCCATCCCTGGGTCATCACCCATGTTGTCCACATGTAGGGCCTCTCAAGACCCAGCTCACGTCTCACTTCCTCCATGAAACCTTCATCAAGATGCAGTATTTAGACCAGGTGCAGTGGCTCACATCTGTAATTCCAGCATTTTGGGAGGCGGAGGTGGACTGATCACTTGAGGACAGGAGTTTGACACCAGTCTGGCCAATATGGTAAAACCCCATCTCTACTAAAAATACAAAAATTAGCCAGACAGTAGTAGTACGTGCCTGTAATCCCAGCTACTTGGGAGGCTGAGGCAGAAGAATCACTTGAACCCGGAAGCCAGAGGTTACAGTGAGCTGAGATGCACCACTGCGCTTCAACAACAGAGCAAGACTCCGTTTCAAAAAACAAACATAGCCATGGTAGTGCGTGCCTGTACTCGGGAGGCTGAGGTGGGAGGAGTGCTTGAGCACAGGAGTCTGAGTCTGCAGTGAACCATGACCCCACCACAATACTCCAGCCAGGTGACAGAGTGAGACCCTGTCTCAAAACACAAAGAAAACAAAAAGGATCAATCTTGTTGCTGTGCGAAGAGACAAAAGGAATCCAAGGCAGAAACAGGGAGGCAAGTTAGGAAACAATAACTGTAATCTCAATGAGAGATGCAGTGGCTTCGTTCAGGGCAGTGGCCGTGGAGATGGGGAGAAGTGGCTAGATTCAGGACACAGAAGATGGAGCTGATAGGAACTGTTAATGGTGTCACTATCTGATGTACAAGAATAAGAGGAAGCTGGGCTTGGTGGCTCACACCTGTAATCCCAGCACTTTGGGAAGCCGAGGCAGGTAGATCACCTGAGGTCAGGAGTTCGAGACCAGCCTGGCCAACATGGTAAAACCCCTGTCTCTGGCCGGGCGCGGTGGCTCACGCCTGTAATCCCAGCACTTTGGGAGGCCGAGGCGGGTGGATCACGAGGTCAAGAGATCGAGACCATCCTGGTCAACATGGTGAAACCCCGTCTCTACTAAAAATACAAAAATTAGCTGGGCATGGTGGCACGTGCCTGTAGTCCCAGCTACTCGGGAGGCTGAGGCAGGAGAATT
>PVKV010019771.1:23472-41504 GCA_004027835.1 Alouatta palliata | reverse complement strand
TGAGGCAGGAGAATTGCTTTAACCCAGGAGGCAGAGGTTGCAGCAAGCTGAGATCGCACCGTTGCATCCAGCCTGGGTAGCAAGAGCAAAACTACCTCTCAGGGGAAAAAAAGACCCCCAAAATGTCCAGCCAAGATCAAAATAACTGAAACCTTTTTGTGGACCAGACATAAGCAAAACTGTGGATTGGGGTGGGCACGGGGATCTGCACAGGACCAAGGGATGCTTCTCTATTGTGAGGCAGTGGAAGTAAAAGCCCCTCGTGTGGACAATCCCCTTGGAGATGAAGAGACCCTGCTACCCAGCAGCTCCGATCCTAGGACACACCTGGAGAAATCTCACACACGAGCCACTACCAGAGTGTACCGCTGCAGTGTACATGGCAACATTGATTATACAGGTTGAAAATGAAAACAGCCTAAATGCTTCATAGGAAAAGGCTAGTGGTGTATCCACACTATGGAACGTACTCCAGCAGTTAATATGGATGTGCTAGGTATCGGCTGGGTGCTGGTGGCTCATAGCTGTAACCCCAGCACTCTGGGAGGCTGAGGTGGAAGGATCGCTTGAGCCCAGGAGTTTGAGACCAGCCTGGGAAATATGGTGAAACCCTGTCTCTACTAAAACTACAAAAATTAGCCAAGTGTGGTGCTGCATGCCTGCAGTCCCAATTACTTGGGAGATGAAGACAGGAGAATTCCAGACCACAGGCATTCAGAGAAATAAATAAAGTACGCTGGGCACAGTGGCTCATGCCCGTAATCACAGCACTTTGGGAGGCTGAGGCAGCTGGATCACAAGGTCAGGAGTTCAAGACCAGCCTGGCCAATGTAGTGAAACCCCTTTTCATCTAAAAATACAAAAATTAGCTAGGCATGGTGGCAGGCACTTGTAATCCCAGCTACTCTGGAGACTGAGGCAGGAGAATCACTTGAACTCAGGAAGCAGAGGTTGCAGTGAGCCAAGATCACACCACTGCACTCCAGGCTGGGTGATAGAGTAAGATTCAGTCTCAAAAACAAAAAAAGCAATTTATTTCTCTTTCTTTTTTTGAGACAGAGTGTCACTCTGGTGCCCAGGCTGGAATGCAGTGGTGCAATCATAGCTCTCCGCAACCTCGAGCACCTGGGGTCAAATGATCCTCCTACCTCAGCATCCCAGGTAGCTGGGACTACTGGCACATGCCACACGGCTGATTTTAACAACATTTTTAATAGAGATGGGCCCACTCTGTTGCCGAGGCTTGTCTGAAACTCATGGGCTCAAGTGATCCTCCAGCCTTGGGCTCCCAAAGTGCTGGGATTATAGGCCTGAGCAACCATACCTGCTAAGTGGTAATTTCAGCTTATGCTAAATTTCAAAGATTAATCAGGGATATGTGAGAAGATGAGTGGAGTATGTGCTAATTTATTTACTTAGAGACAGAGCCTCACTCTGTCACCCAGGCTGGAGTGCCATGGTGTGACCTCGGCTTACTGTAGCCTCAATCTTGGCTCAAGATCCTTGTGCCTCAGCCTCTTAAGTAGCTGGGACCATAGGTATGCACCAGCAATCCTGGCTAATTTTTGTATTTTTTGTAGAGATGGGATCCTGCTATGCTGCCCAGGCTACAAATACAAATTTATTTCAGGTAGAACTGAGAAATACATTCTGAGTCCCTCATTCCTTCTGTTTAAAATTTCTTTCTGCCTTTTCCCTTTTCATGTTAGGTTTTGAGCTCCTTGGCCGGCTCTTTTTTTTTTTTTTCAGCATATGGAAAAGTGATATTGAGCTTGAGAATGTTGTGGAAGAAAGAGAATTTCAGGGAGACAAGAAAGAGAGGCTGGGCGCCATGGCTCATGTCCATAATCCCAGCATTTTGGGAGGCCGAGGAGGTTGGATCCCCTGAGAGCTGGAGTTGTAGACTAGCCTGGTCACCATGGTGAAAAACCATCTCTGCTGAGAATAGAAAAATTAGCCAGGTGTGGTGTCACATGCCTGTAATCCAGGCTACTCAGGAGACTGAGGCAGGAGAATCACTTGAATCTGGGAGGTGGAGGTTGCAGTGAGCAGAGATTGTGCCATTGCACTACAACCTGTGTGACAAGAGTGAAACTCTGTCTCAAAAAGAAAGAAAAGAAAGAGGATGTGTTTCTTCTTCTCAGCAGCTGCAAAGTGGTAGACACCATTTCATGTCGTATGATTGGTTCAAAGAATCTTATCTGAATAAAGTGTGTGACTGAAGTACTCCTGAAACTTGTTCTGTATTCTGTTATTAAAAACTGTCCATGGAAACAAGCCAGACACAAAACAGCATCCCATGTAATTCTACTGATGTCAAATTCTGGAAACACCAAGTCTACTTCATAGTGACATAGAGCAGATCAGTGGTGGCCTGGGTCAGGGGTGGAAGGTGGATTGACTGGGAGGGTTCAGAGAGAACTCCCTGGAGTAATAAAAACAATTTTTTTTTTGAGACACAGTCTTGCTTTGTAGCCCAGGCTGGAGTGCAGCGGTGTGATCTTGTCTCACTACAACCTCTGTCTCCCAGGTTCAAGCAATTCTTCTGCCTCAGCCTCCCAAATAACTGGGATTACAGGCATGTGCCACCATATCTGGCTAATTTTATTTTTAGTAGAGATGGGATTTCTATATTTTGGTCAGGCTGGTCTCAAACTCCCAACCTCAGGTGCTCTTCCCGCCTCAGCCTCCCAAAGTGCTGGGATTATAGGCGTGAGCCACCGCACCCAGCCTTTGTTTTGCTTTGAGACAGGGTCCCATTGTGTTGTTCAGGCTGGAGTACAGTGGCACTGCCTCAACTCACTACAGCCTTCCCAACCTGGGCCTAAGTGATCCTTCCACCTCAGCCTCCCAGGTAGCTGAGACTACAGGCCTTTGCCAACATGCTTGGCTAAATGTTTAAATATTCTTTGTAGAGATGATATATTACTATATTGCCCAGTCTGGTCTGTAACTCCTGGGGTCAAGCAATGCTACCACCTTGGCTTCTCCAAATGTTGGGAGTACAGGCATGAGTCATCCCCCAACCCTTAATTTTTATTTATTTATTTGTTTTTTGTGACAGTGTCTTGCTCTGTTGCCCAGGCTGGAGTACGGTATTTTTGTGATTATAGCTCACTTCTGCCTCCAAATTCTGGCTCAAGTAAACCTCCCATGTCAGCATCCTGAGAAGCATGGATCACAGGTGCATGTCACCATGTCTGCCTATTTTTTTTAAAAAAATTTGTAGCCAGGTATCTCCTAGATTTCCCAGGCTGTTATGGAACTCCTGACCTTGAGCAATCCTCCTGGTTCAGCCTCCCAAAGTTGTACATGTGCAACTGTACCCAGAAGAAAGTTCTATATTTTGATAGTGGGGGTTGGTACTCAGATATATCCATTTGTTAAGCCTCATCAAACTGTACAGTTAAAGTGAGACCCTGCCTGAAAAAAACCTATAGACTTAAAATGAGTGCATTTTATTGTATGTAAACTATACTTCAATAAAGGTTATTTCAAATAAACAACTGTCCATGCAGTATTTATACAAAGGGGAGGGAATCTTTGACTTTTATCTTAAAAATCTACGCGGGGGGGCTGAGGCAGGAGGATCAAAAATGACTATTATTCTAATTAGTTGTTGTGCTTGATAATTTTCATGATGGTATGGATATAAAAATATCAGGAGATTGAGACCATCCTGACTAACATGGTGAAACCATCTCTACTAAAAATACAAAAAATTAGCCAGGTGTGATGGCACCTGCCTGTAGTCCCAGCTACTTCGGAAGCTGAGGCAGCAGAATCACTTGAACTTGGGAGGTGGAGACTGCAGTGAAACCAGACCATGCTATTGTCCTAAAACCTGGGCAATAGAGCAAGCATCCATCTCTAAATAAATAAATATGTTTTTAAAAATTTTAAGGCTGGGCGAGGTAACTCATGCCTGTAATCCCAGCACTGGGAGGCTGAGGCAAGCAGATCAAGAGGTTAAAGGTTCAGGACCAGCCTGGCCAACATGGTGAAAACCCTTCTTTACTAAAAATAAAAAAATTGGCTGGGTGTGGTGTTGGGTGCCTGCAATCCTAACTATTCAGGAGGCTGAGTTGAAAGAATCATTTGACCCTGGGAGGCAGAAGTTGCAGTGAACTGAGATCACCCCCTTGCACTCCAATCTGGGCAACAGGCTGAGACTCCATCTCAAAACAAAATTTTAAAAATATTTTTTAAATCTATATCTCCAGAGGATGAAAATTGGCAGTTTCCTTTTCTCTATCTATATATAAATGTATAATAAAATCCATGACTCTGTCAATTTATTCTTCAAACATAAATTTAAAAGTCTTTGAGGCTGAGCACAATGACTCATGCCTGTAATCTCAACTCTTTGGGAGGCTGAGCTGGGAGGATTGCTTGAGGCCAGCAGTTCAAGGCCAGTCTAGGCAAAACAGTGTGACCCTGACCACAAATCTTTTTTGAGACTGTTTCACTCTTTTTGCCCGGGCTGGAGTACAGTGCTGCAATCTTGTTGCACTGCAACCTCCACCTCCTGTGTTGAAGCAGTTCTCCTCCACCAGCCTCCTGAGTCGCTGGGATTACAGGCATGCACCACCATGCTCAGCTAATTTTTGTAGTTTTAGTAGAGACAAGGTTTCACCATGTTGTTTAGGCTGGTCTTAAGTGACTAACTTCAGGAGATTCACCTGCCTTGGGCTCCTAAAGTGTTAGGATTACAGGCGTGTGCCACCACGCCTGGCCAACAAAATGTTTCAAAAATTAGCTAGGTGTGGCCAGGCACAGTGATTCGTGCCTGGAGTCTGAGTACTTTGGAAAGCTGAGGCAGGCAGATCACTAGGTCAGGAGTTCAAGACCAGCCTGACTGACATGGTGAAACCCCATCTGTAATAAAAATACAGAAATTTAGACTGGCATGGTGGTGCGCACCTGTAATCCCAGCTACTCAGGAGGCTGAGGGAAGAGAATCACTTGAACCTGGGAGGCAGAATTGCAGTGAGCTGAGATCACCCCAGTGCACTCCAGCCTGGGCAACAGAGCAAGACTCTGTCCCCAAAACAACAAAAAATTAGCTGGATATGAGGCTGGGCATGGGCAGCTCACACCTGTAATCCCACCACTTTGGGAGGCCGAGGCAGGAAGATTACCTGAGGTCAGCAGTTTGAGACCAGCCTCCCAATATGTCTCTACTAAAAATACAAGAATTAGCCAGGCATGGTGGTGCATACCTGCAATCCAAGCTACTCAGGAGGCTGAGGCACTTGAATCACTTGAACCTGGGAGGCAGAAGTTGCGTTAAGTGGAGATCAAGCCTATGCCCTCCAGCCTGGGCAAACGGAGCAGGACTCCGATTAGCTGGGTGTGATGCATATGCCTGTAATTCCAGCTTCTTGGGAGGTTAAAGCAGGAGGATCATTTGAGCCCAAGAGGTCAAAGCTACAGTGAACTGTGATCCAGCTAGAGTGACAGAGCAAGACACTATCTCAAGAAAACAAGTCTTTGCAAGGTAGTATGGCAGAATTATTTAGAGTGACAGTATAAACTCTCAGAACAAGATTGATTAGGTTAAATTCACAGTTCTGCATCTTACCAGCCCTGTGGTGTCAGAAAAGTTATTTAACCTTCATCTGCCTCAGTTTCCACATTTGAGAAATGGGAATAATAATAGCACCTATCCTGTGGTTTGGTTATGGTTGTTTTATATATATATATATATATTTTTTTTTTTTTTTTATTGCATTTTAGGTTTTGGGGTACATGTGAAGAACATGCAAGGTTGTTGCATAGGTACACACATGGCAGTGTGATTTGCTGCCTTCCTCCCCATCACCTATATCTGGCATTTCTCACCATGCTATCTCTCCCCTATGGTTTTTTGGCCCCACCAAGTGTTGTGTTGAAATTGGATTCTCAGTGTTGGAGGTGGGCACTGGTGGGAGGTGTTTAGGTCATAGAGACAGATTCCTCATGAGTGGCTTGGTGCCATTCTCATGGCAGTTAGTGATTCTCACTAGTTTTTTCTAATTTTTTGAGAGAAAGTCTTGCTCTGTTGCCCAGGCTGGAGTGCAGTGGTGCAATCTCTGCTCACTGAGTCCTCTGCCTCCCAGATTGAAGTGATTCTCCTGCCTCAGCCTCCTGAATAGCTGGAATTACAGGTACACACCACCATGCCTGGCTAAGTTTTGTATTTTTGGTAGAAATGGGGTTCCACCATGTTGACTGGGCTTATCTCAAACTCTTGACCTCAAGTGATCCATCTGCCTTGGCTCCCAAAGTGATGGAATTATAGGTGTTATCCACTGCACTTGGTCAATTCTCACTCTTAGTTATTACAGGAACTTGTTGTCGGAAGAGCGTGGCACCTCCCTCTCTCACTTCCTCCTTTGCCATGTGATCTGCACAAAACTCGCCTTCGTCATCTGCCATGAGTGGAAGTTTCCAAGGCTGCAGTAGAAGCAGATGCTGGGGCCATGCTTCTAGAACAGCCCGCAGAACCACGAGCCAAATAAATCTCTTTTTTGTATAAATGACCCAGCATCAGCTATTCCTTTATAACAACCCAAACAGAGTAAGACAAGCTACCTTATCAGGTTATTGAGAGAAGTAGATGAGATAACAAAGGTAGCGCCCCCAGATGAGAGTCTGGCAAGTAGTGTCTCAGACAGGACAGGCTAATTAGGCTGCAGTAACAAACAACCCCAAAACCTCAGTCATTTGAATCAATGAAGGTTTATTTCTCATTTGTGCTACACATCCATCACAGGTTGGAAAGGGGGCTTTGATTTCCATAAGTTGCTCAGGGATCCTGGCTGAGGGATGATCAATTTCAACACATGCTTCCATCATCAACAGGCAGGAAAAAGGGATGCAGAAAATCAGGCACTGGATCTTAAAATTGTTGCTGTTTGCCAGGAACAGTGGCTCATGCCTGTAATTCCAGCACTTTGGGAGGCCACGGTGCATGGATCACCTGAAGTCAGGAGTTCAAGGTCAGCCTGGCCAATATGGTGAAACTCCATCTCTGCTAAAAAGAAAAATAATTAGCTGGATGTGGTGGCACACACATGTAGTCCCAACTACCCAGGAGGCTGAGGCAGGAGAATTGCTTGAACCTGGGAGGCAAAGGTTGCCATGAGCCAAGATTATGCCACTGCACTCCAGCCTGGGTGACCCCGCCTCAAAAAAAAAATTTGCTGTTTAAGACTGGGCATGGTGGCTCACAACCGTAATCCTGGTATAATGGGATGTAAAGGGGGGCAGATGGCTTGAACTCAGGAGTTCAAGACCAGCTTGGCCAACATGGCCAAACCCCATCTCTACAAAAAATTAGCCCAGCATGGTGGCATGTACCTATAGTCATAGCTATTTAGGAGGCTGAGTTGGGAGGACTGCAATTGCTTGAACCTGGGAGGCAGAGATTGCAGTGAAGAGAGACAATGCCACTGAACCCCTAGCCTGGGTGACAGAGTGAGACCCTTTCTCTCTCAACAACAACAACAAAAAAATTGCTGTTTACCTTTCATTGACCGAAAAAGTCACATGGTCACCCCTCATATGAGATGGTCAAATATATACAATTCCACTTTGTTTCTAAAAAGAGGGAGAAAGAAATATTTGGTAAACTTCCATGGTTAGTTATCATAATTTTTAAAGTGGGCAGGGGGAGCTCATTGAGGATGCAACATTTGAGTTGAGGTTTCGATGACAAAGAAGCAGAAATTGTAGGAGCAACACGTGTGAAGTGTTTAAGGCAGGAACAGGTTTTGAGGAACAGAAACTGGTTTGAATGTTTGGAGAACAATGAGTGAGAATAAGAATTGAGCAGGGGCTTGGTAGCACAAAGCCTTGTTGGCTGTAATAAGGAATTTGAATTATATTTCAAGTGTACCAGGAGACCAGGCATGACAGCTCATGCCTTTAATCCAGCAATTTGGGAGGCTGAAGTGGGAGGATCATTTCAGCCAAGGAGTTTCAGACCAGCCTGAGCAACACAGTGAGACCCCAAAATGTCACCAAAAACCAAAAATGAGCAGGACGTGGTGGGACATGCTTTTGGTCCCAGCTACCCAGGAGGCTGAGATGGGAGGATCACTTGAGCCTAGAAGGTTGAGGCTGCAGTGAGACATAATAGTGCTATTATACTTCAGCCAGAGCAACAGAGTGAGACCTTGTCTCCAAAAAACAAAAAAGTTCAGGTGCAGTGGCTCATGCCTGTAATCTCAGCACTTTGGGAGGCTGAAGTGGGTGGATCACTTGAGGTCAGAAGTTCAAGACCAGCCTGGCCAGCATGGTGAAACCCTGTCTCTACTAAAAATACAAAAATTAGCTGGGCATAATGGTGTGCACTTGTGGTCCCAGATACTCTGCTGGCCAATGCAGGAGAGTCTCTTGAGCCCAGGAGGTCAAGGTTGCAGTGAGTTATGATGGCACCACTGCACTTCAGCCTGGGCAACAGAGTAAGACCCTGTCTCAAAAAGCTGCTATATTGGTACTAAACTACAAATTACTGTTTCTCAACACACAGTAATATATTGATACGTATATGTGGGAGTTTTGTTACTGAAGCACTCTTTAGTCTGTTTATGGAACCACATAGCCTTTCTGGTGTGCTAAGATGTGAACTAAAGGTGGGGTGCAGTGGTGCATGCCTGTAGTTCCAACACTTTGGGAGACTGAGGCAGGCAGATCAGTTGAGGTCAGGAGTTCAAGACCAGCCTGACAAACATGGTGAAACCCGGTCTCTACTAAAAATACAAAAATTAGCCTGGCATGGTGTCATATGCCTGTAATTCTAGCTACTCAGGAGGCTGAGGCAGGAGAATCGCTGGAATCAGGAGGCAGAGGTTGCAGTGAGCTGAGATTGCATCTTTACATTCCAGCCTGAGAGACAAAGCTAGACTCTGCCTCAAAAAAAAAAAAAAAATAGTGACTGATACATTGGGCTGTGACTTCATGAAAGGATATTATCATTGTTTACAGTACTGGTACAGGTTTGTATCCTATAAACACAGAAATTTTAATAACTTCTAATGCACATAATTTTTATAAAAACACAAAGTCTGTTTTTAAAAAGTTAGCCGGGTGTGGTGCCATGCACCTGTGTTCAGCTACTGAGGAGGCGATGGCAGGAGGGTGGCTTGAGCGCAAGAGTTAGAGGCTGCGGTGAGCTATGCTTGCACTACTGCACCCCAGCCTGGGTGCCTGAGCACATTCTTGTCTCTAAAACAGGCAAACAAAACAAAACAAAAACTCTGTGTGTGTGACATTGCATATGCCAAAATGATTGAGGCCATTCTGTTATGAGTGATGATACATTATGAGCAGGTATCAACAACAGTGGAATTATATGCTTACTACTGTACTTCTCTAATGACTGAAATACTGGACACACATTAGCTTCTGGGTCCATACATATTAAATGTTATTTCCTTTTTCACTTTTTCTTTTTTTCTTTCTTTCTTTTTTTTTTTTTCAGACAGCTCATTTCGTTGGTTTCTTTCCTGATAAGGCAATAT
Source organism: Alouatta palliata (assembly GCA_004027835.1). Taxonomy (NCBI): domain Eukaryota; kingdom Metazoa; phylum Chordata; class Mammalia; order Primates; family Atelidae; genus Alouatta; species Alouatta palliata. The sequence continues at coordinate 31,995 of PVKV010019771.1, read as the reverse complement.
ATATTGGATATATCAGAGTTGAAGGAAACGTTTTTCTTACATTTATTTGGCTTTTTAAATATAAATGTGTAAGTAGAAACCAAAATGACTTATTATCCCACCATTTATATAACTTGTTATCTTATTTTCAAAAAAAGGTAATGTATGTACTAGCAGATGTGCATGTTTCTTTCTTGTGGTTCTGTGTTTATATCCTTTTAAAATATATCCTTTTTAGGTACCTAGGTGACTATGTACTGTACTGCATACTATAGTATAAACATTGTTCATTTTGTTCATCTTTAAAATATAATATTTTGGAAATATTTTAACATCAGAATATAGACCTATCTTTTTGTAGCTGTTGAAATCCCAAAAAAAAGAATATAGATATGTCTCATTTTTTTAAAAAATGCTGTATAATCTGTAGCATGAATTTACTATAATTTATTGACATGCTCCCTTATCGATGATCATGTAAATTATGTTAATTTTATATGATATAATGAGTATCCTTATATGTATATCCTGGCACACATTTTCGAGTGCATTCATAGTGAACGTTCCTTGCAGTGAAATTATAGATTAACACAGGGCTTGGGGTCTCACATCTGTAATTTCAGCACTTTGGGAGGCTATGGCAGGAGGATTAATTGAGGCCATCCTGGGCAACATAGTGAGACCTCACTTCTCTAAAAATTTTTTAAATAAGAAAAAAGCTTGGTATGGTGATGTGTACCTCTAGTCCTAGGTACCCAGGATGCTGAGGTGGGAGGATCCTTTGAACCTGGGATGTAAAAGCTCTGGTGAGCTATGATTGTGCCACTGAACTTCAGCCTGGAGGACACAGTGAGACTGTCTCAGAAAAGAAAGAAAGAAAAAGAAAGGAAGAAAGGAAGAAAGAAAAGGAAAGAAAGAAAGAAAAAAAGAAAGGAAGAAGAAAGAAAGAAGAAAAGAAAAAAGAAAAGAAAAGAAATTACAGGCCAAAGACATTTGCTTTTTGAAGGATATTTTTTGAATTGTCTGCAAAAGAGCCTTCACCAAATTACCATCCAGGGTATATAAGATATCCATTTCTCCATATCCTCACCAACAGTGGCTCTCATCAAGCCTTGGTGAAAATGCTCTCATTCTGATACATTAATGACTGAAAGTTATGACATCTTTGCTTAGGTTGTAAATTGCCTCCCTCTAAACTTATACAGAGAAAATTTAGGGTGTTATCCCAGCTTGGTTCCAGAGTTATCCAAGCCATTAACCTTTCTCTTACCTTAGATTGTCACCTTGTGGTATTTCAGATAAAAAACAAAACACAACTTGGTATTGTTTTTATAAGCTCTTGAAAGCTGACTTTTGCAAACCATGGGTTTGCTGTGTTGTTACGGTCAATGAATTAGGTGCACAATTCTAGTTTTAAAAATGAATTTCACACTAGGTATACTTTGAAAAATTATTCCAGAGCTATAAGAAGAGCTATAAGAAATACGCTGGGCCATTGCTCCAAAAAATGATTTTAAAATGCAAATTTGTACTTCATGAATAGGACAGTGTACCCTAGCCTCCTCCTTGCCTATTCCTCAGGGATCTCTTCTCACAAGGACTAATGTTCGCCTAAGCCATGAAAATCCTGCTGTGAGCACTTCCTGTTCAGAGTCAGAAAAACACAAATTAACTGTTTTATCATGTTAGATTCGAGGACAATGTTCTCTTGCTTTTCCTTGCTCAGAATGGACCCTTGCTGGGGTAGCATCACAATGAGGATTTGGTGCAACAGTTCTGCAAGAGGAGGTAGGTTCCCCTACTCTCATGGTTTTCAAGTTTTTTTGGCTGCAGCCCATAACAAGAATTAATGGTTTTTATCACTACCCAGTAGATATACTCACAGAGACACACTATATTCATAAAAACAAAAATTTTGTAAACTATGTTTAACCTTACAATGTTAATAACATTTATCCTGTGTTATTTGATCTGTTTTCTTTTTAAGAAATGCTCATTATATTCAACCAAACTAATTTCACAACTCCTTAAAAGATTTTGACTCACAATTTGAAAAACACTGCATTTCATAGTTTTTTAGATCTATTCCCAACCTTCAGTATCAGATTTATTTCAAATAGCCCCTGTGAGACAGCTTCAAGCATGTGAGTGACTGTTTTTTCTTTTTTCACTTTATCATTTACCATGACTCCCAAATAAGTGACTCTTTTGGTTTATTTGGTAACCATGCTAATTTCTAACCACAGAACCTAGAGAATTTACATCTGGCCCACCCAAAGCTTGTGTTTTAACTTTTTGTCTCTCTTTCCTTTCTTTGATTAATTTATTTGTTTTCTATTGCTGTTTGTTCAGTCTGTGTTTCAGGCAGTGTACAGGTATTGAGGTGCCAATGGCGAGTAAAAACAAGCATATATTCTCAGTTATAATGGGAATGAAAGGAGTTAATCCAAAAGCATACAGGACAATATTTTCAAAATTTGACAAATTCTGTGAATAAGCGTATGGCATTGCATGTAACAAGAGAACCAGATTTAATATGGAGTGTTGGAAAAGGCCTCTGTGAGAAGTGTCGTTTGAGCTAAGACTTGAAAGGTGGAAAGAATGTAACCAGGCACTGGACAGCATCATGAGCGCAAGCACAGGTCTCACCATATCACAAGCTTCTAAGGCTGAAGCCGGCATGAATTGCTAGCTGGAGAATGGAAGGAAAAGATCCTCAAGATAAAGGTGGAAAAATAAACAGGGCTAGACCTAATAAGTTTCTGTAGACCACAGAAAGAGGCGAAGGTTTTTTGAGATTGAGTAACATGATAAAACTCACACTTTAAAAATATAACCGCAGGGTAGAGAATGGATTGGAGCAGTCCAAGATTATGCAGACAGAGCTAGGAACAGCCTATTGTAATGGTCTGGATCAGGCATGATAAAGCAGGTTGGAATAGGGTGCAATAAGGTGGTGATCTCTTGTTAGTTAGCTTCCTGACTGAGCACACTTTGCAACAAAATTTAAATGCATTGGGACCAGGCTTGTTAATTTTGAAGTTGTTAACTGAGAAATAAATAAACCATGATACCCCACCAAACAAAGTTGCAGGAATGCAATAGCAAGGCTATGTGATGAAGGGTTGAGGTACAGGGAAGCTCTTAATCATTCATTAAAAAAATTAGATGATATGAAGTTGAATATTCTAGATATTGGCCAATTGTGTCATGCTCACACATTTTACTGGATATAGTTCCGGATAATAAAATATTTATCTTCTCTCCATCTGAGAATTAAGAACCTGTGATGTAGGGCTTTAGCTCAGACGTGCCACAGGAGAAGGCCAAGGGAAGCATGTTTTCTCTTGCCTGGGCATCTTCTGTCTTTGATTAATAATCCCCTGCACATTCGAACACTGTTAGTAGCTTGCCACAACTGGCACCTTTATCACTTTGTTCTTTGAATAAAAAGAGCCTAACCCAAGTCCCAGTAAAAATGTTCATTCAGACCAAATTTAATAAATATATTCTGCTCCCTTAGAGTTAAATGGAATAACAGGAGAATAATCCACTGATCTTTTATGAGGTTTCTGAACAACATATGGCAGCCTAACACAGTCAACAGCAGGGAGTGAATCCCATCTGCTCTGTGTGCTAACCCCGTCTGAATAGGTGGTTTGCATTGGCATCTAGTTATGTGTACAGTTAGTACTACCTGCTCCTGACTTTGGTGCTCAAACCTCACACACCTCATTATCTCTGTGCCGTCTGCCACTTATCCCAAAAGGCCTTGCTTACAACCCGCAATCCATCATTCTTTCTATTACCTTAGCAGAGAACAGCCTAAGGCCCCAGGCATGGTTACAGGTTAACCAGTTCAACATTGTTTACTGAATGGCCTGAAAACAATAGTGAATATAATTTGTGTTGCTACAGTGGCAAAGTTTATGTATCAAACTGCCTAGATCCAAAGACCTTTCCTCATGCCCAGTACATCTATGACAGAGATGACCAGCTAGTCATTGCATTGAGATGAAGAATAATGTCTCCCAAAAGGCAATACCTAGTGTATGTTTTTCTGGCTTTTACAAGGCAATACCTACTGTATGTTTTTCTGTGTCTGTTTAAATTCCTTCAAGAGTTTAATTTCTGACATATTCTGTGTAAATCAGTCTTCAGTGATAAACAAAATTTCATTTATCAAATTATCAGGTGCTATTTAGTGTTCATTGGAATGTTGCGACCTCAGATTAATGTTTCATCGAACTTCTTTTTTTCTTTTGTTTGTAGGTTTCTCTTTTCTCCTTTAGCACAATGATAAATACAAAAAAGAAAATGTCCTAAGTGCATTTCTCCCATCATTTATATTCTGCGTTTATTTTCTCACCAAATAATTTGTTATTACAATGTGATGTGCATCCCTGGGCGCTGCTTGCAGGCACTTAATTCTGTGCTTCAAATTAACCTTGAAAATGTGATCTCCATGAGAGATTTCTTATGTCTAAAGAAACATGTCAAAGCAATGTTGACACAGAGAACTTGACTGTGACTAGAAATCATAGCTGTGCTTTGAGAGAAATGAAATAAATCACGGCGATAGGAATGCATTTTACGGCCTGCTGTTTGTGTACAGCAGAGGCCAATTCTGCTCTGTGTCTCATTATCTCTTCCAATTCCTCAACACTATCCTCCTTCATGTGTGAAGCCCAAGTGTGACCCTGCCTCCTTCAGGGACTGGGGGTCATTGCAGATGCATGCACAAGCTCATGTTACGGGATCTTGCCTCTGCCACCTTCTCCAGATGCAAGCTTCTCCCTCATACCTGTTGTTCTAGCAAATCCAAGCTATTCCCTTTCCCCACTTGCACTAGGTTCTTTCCTGTAACTGTGCTTGCATGCATGCTACTTTTCTCTGGTATTTTTAAAATTTTACTTTTGCACATGGAGAACGCTTTGGTGCTACCAATTGTCAGGTATTTAACTTTGTGCATTTTCTCACGTGAATGGGAGCATGAGAGCGGCATCCTGAGGAAGGACTGGCGTAGCACTTGCAGAATGCGGGAGAGCCCACAAAGTCACTCAACAGAAACATCAGGAGATGTTAGCCTTATTTCTTAGTACTGTTGTCTCCATTCCTCAAAATTGAGCTCTGATTTTACCTCTGCTAAGAAGCTTTCCCTTACCTCTGCATCCCAAAGACAGAGTTGATTACTTTCTTGTACTGTATGCTTACTTCTTTATTGCCATTCTTATATGCTTTTCTTATCATTAATGTGGGACATGATTTGTTATAATGTTGCTGGGGAATGAGGTTGTTAGTTTGGAAAAATGGGCATGATAATGGTTCACGGAGTTCCCAAACTTCTATTTTATGGGCCTCCTGCAAAATATGGTTACGACAAGACCATTAGTAATAAATGGATAACTTAGGATCTCTTTATTTCCTGTGTTTTATTGCTATGTGAGCAAAGAGCTAATGAGTGCTTACTATATGTCAAGCATGACAATGAGTATTGCACTTATCCTGTTTATTCTTCATTATGATCAAATTTCACAGATATTATTTCCACGTGACACATGAAGAAACTAAAGGCCTAAGGTCATAGAGCTAGTGATAGACCACCTATTCCCAAAGTCTGAGCTCTTAGCTCAAAAACACTCTGCTGTGTTCTGTAGGGTCTCATTTGCTTCTGGGACTCTTTAATGTGTTCATATTTGATGTTTTGTCTTTTAATGCTTTTCCAGGTACTTCCTACAAGATAAGAAAGACATGTTCATGGTGGTGGACCTCCTGTTAGGTGGAGACCTGTGTTATCACCTGCAACAGAACATTCACTCAAAGGCTGTTAATGCTACTTGAGCTCACCCCTGCCCCCTGCTCTTGCTTAAAACCTCCCAGGTTTCAATGACAGACTGGATAAAGAAAATGTGGCACCACGTACACACCATGGAATACTATGCAGCCATTAAAAAGGATGAATTCTTGTTCTTTGTAGTGACATGGATGAAGCTAGAAACCATCATTCTCAGCAAACTGATACAAGAACAGAGAACAAAACACTGCATGTTCTCACTCACAGGTGGGCGTTGAACCATCAGAACACCTGGACACAGGGAGGGAAACATCACACACTGGGGTCTGTTGGAGGTTGGGGTCTTGTGGGTTGTGGTCTAGGGGAGGAATAGCGAGGATTGGGGAGATTGGGGAGGGATAACATTGGGAGAAATATTTAATGTAGCTGACAGGGGATGAAGGCAGCAAACCTGGTGTGTGTATACCTATGTAACAATCCTACAAGATCTGCACATGTACCCCATAACTTAAAGTATAATAAATATATATATAATAAAACAAAACATAGTAATTTATTTAAAAATCTACATACTGTGGAACCTTTGATTGTTTTGTATCTTTTCTTCTGATAATATCTTAATTTAAACTCTTTTGCATAAAATTGCACCCTAATTTCTTAGGACAGTGCATACAATAAAATTTTTGGATGAAAAAATGTCCATAATTTTGATTTTTTGGAAATATATATATAGGCAAATTGTAAGACACAAGGGCTAAACAAAATTATAGGCCAATAGCTGCATATGACAGAAACTAATTTACTATATTCTCTTTAGAAATGCTATCATTTTTAAGTGTTTAATATTTTGATAATTTAAAAGATTACTTTGTTTGAATTTACAGCTTTTCACCTCTGATACGCTTGAAAGTTTTTTGTTTCATTTTGTCAGTTCCCTATTTTGAATTTTATTTGTCTTTTATATCTGTCATATTGTCCTTAACAGAAGTTTAGTTTATCTCTAGTGATGTCAGATTATGTATGAGCTTTTTCCTTTCTCTTAATTTGCGTTTTTTTCTAAGTTAAGCAATAATAATATTTGTCCCGACCTGCAGGACAACAACTGGGACGAGGGAGAGGGAGTGGGGATGAAAAGAGGGACAGGAGGCACAAAGAATAGAGACAAGACAGGAGTCTGATCAAGTCTCGTTTATTCAGCGGGGGAAAGCAGCTTATAAAGACAGCTGCAAGGAACTGGTAAACAAGGGAGGAGCCGCAAGTGTTGCAAGTAACTGGGAGGTGAGGGAGGAGGGGCAGCCCGAGGAAATCTTGAGGCAGAGGAAGCTCAGCCTGGAAAGATGTTGCAAGTTGTTTATGGTTGGGAAAGTCTGGCCATGTGATTTCTGGTAAATGGCAACTTTTTATCATCTGAGGCCTGGCCAAAGGCCCCCCACAAATAGTTGATATTTTATTTTTAGATGAAAAATGTAATGTAAAGGGTTAGATAAGAAAATAAAACTATTTACTGTTAGCCTTCATATTTAAATAATTCTACCCTGCCCTGTTTTAAATTGGCAAGCTGAAGTTTTAACCCTTTTCTACCTCTAGATATTCTTAGACATAGGGAAATGTGGCCATTATTTTTTCCAGGCTTACAGCCTACATGGTAGTAAAATTTCTTGGGAACCCACAACTAAAACCACATTACTAAAACCCAGCAAAATAAAGAACTTCAAAAAGAGAACTTTTGACTTCAGTTTTAAATGATAAGGACGAGTTTGTTGGGCTGAGAAGGAAATGAAGCACCATATTAAAGGCAGAGAGAGCAGTTTGGGTAAAGAAGAAGAAACCTAAAAGATCAGAGGTTATTTGGGGTACCCAAGCAATTTGGTGTGATGATAAAGGAAGATGGGAGATGAGCCTGTAAAGCCAGTGCCAGCTGATTTGGGGAAGCTTGCATTTCAGACTAGAGAGTTTGTGCTTCATCTTATTTGTAGTTGCAGATTTGGTGAAGATTTTCTACACACTATGATCAAATTTGTAGTTTGAAGGCATTCATACAGTTTTAGAAGCCTACTAGATTATTTTACTTGTTAAATCCTTTTTCCACTTCCTTTTGTCTTCTCATTTTCATATCCAACACCAATGTGGTTGGTATTGGCCTCTGCATGAATGTAACTGGTGCCTAGGTAGCCTCAAGCCATGTCAGAATTATGAGCTTTCTTATTTCTTGCTCTTCTTTGTTTTCCTTTTGTTCTTTTAATACAAGCAAAAGTAATTTTTGACCTTTGATTTTAATATGATAATGTATCAAAAAATCTTAACATGTAAATAGAGTTTCCTCAGCTTTACTAACTCAGATTTTATTACTATAAAGAGGCAAAAAAAAAAATATATATATATATATACATGTGTGAGGAATAAGAAGAAAGCTAAATTTCTTAATATTTTTGTCAGAAAATCTTCTGCAGACTTTTAAAGCTTCTGTTTATTGAATAATAGCTTAAAGATGTTTCTCAGCAAACTGATACAGGAACAGAAAACCAAACACCGCATATTCTCACTCATAGACGGGTGTTGAACAATGAGAACACATGGACACAGGGAGGGGAACATATCACACTGGGGTCTGTTGGGGGGAAAAAGGGGAGGGACAGCGGGGGGTGGGGAGTTGGGGAGGGATAGCATGGGGAGAAATAACAGATACAGATGATGGGGAGGAAGGCAGCAAATCACACTGCCATGTGTGTACCTATGTAACAATCTTGCAT
>PVKV010019771.1:0-23372 GCA_004027835.1 Alouatta palliata | reverse complement strand
TTTAATATTTTATATTGATATTGGGCCATTTAATTCAAAACTAATTTACTTTTTAGTAAAATGAAAATATAAGATATGAGAAACAGAAGTGAAGCTTTATTTCTGCAGGGATCTCATCTCTTAAAGCATAGATCCTATGATTATAATGTACTAAAGAAGAAACTAAATGAATTAACTCCAATATTGTGCTCCTTCTGTTGATAAATTCTGTGGAATGTTTATCTCTTGAGTAAAAGAATAATAGAGTAATAACATTATATTATTCTTGTAGCTTACCACTACGCTAGTAAAAACTATTCCTTTGGCCTTAATTGTTTGACTCTTTGTAAGAGCTTGGGAGACACTTGGTGATGGCCAATTAACAATGTTTTACTTGTGCGGATTATGTATATCATTAATATGGCAGTATCTTAACTATTATTCACCTAAGCTGTGTAATACATGACTGCTTCAGGTAATGATACTTAAAATTGCAATCAGTATTAAGGTTTATTCCAAGAAAGTAGATGATAGAGACTGGTATGTTTAAAGTATTCCTTGTTGGTGAATACTTTAAAAAACCATAGATTTTTTTAAATCTATGTATGTTAGATATTAAATTGTTTTAAACTATAAACTAATCAAACACAAGGGCTATTTTAATATTTACCTTGCTTAATTTTAACTGCATTATTTCATTTAAAGGGATTATGTTCTCAACTTGTTTAAATCAAAATGCAAAATGTTAATATTCATTATACTATAGATTACTAGAAAATTATGTTTTCACTTACATATGTGATAGCTTGACACAGATCAAAATGAAACTCAAATTAAGGGACATAACAGAAAAATTAATAGTAATTCTTAAAATACAGATTGTGTTTTTACTTAGGTATACTAGCATAATCAGTTATATTAAGTGAGATATCCTGTCTTAATTAATGGCATTATTGGTCATGAATAAGCAAATATGTCATTTTCTAGAATTTAATTTTAGATGCCTTTAAAAGAAATCAAACAGGCAAAATTCTAAATAAAATTTAGATACTTATAAATTTGTTAGTGTGAATGTTAACCAGAAAACTAACTTCAACTCAAGATAGAAAACAGTACTATACACAGCTTAGCAGTGATGGAAATATTGTGAATGGAAGGTACAAGGCACATTTTAAAATACCACTTGAAGGGCCGGGCGCGGTGGCTCACGCCTGTAATCCCAGCACTTTGGGAGGCCGAGGTGGGTGGATCACGAGGTCAAGAGATCGAGACCATCCTGGTCAACATGGTGAAACCCCGTCTCTACTAAAAATACAAAAATTAGCTGGGCATGGTGGCACGTGCCTGTAGTCCCAGCTACTCGGGAGGCTGAGGCGGGAGAATTGCTTGAACCCAGGAGGCGGAGGTTGCGGTGAGCCAAGATCGCACCATTGCACTCCAGCCTGGGTAACAAGAGCGAAACTCCATCTCAAAAAAAAAAAAAAAAAAAAAAAAAAAACCACTTGTATTTCAAACCCCAAAGCAGAGCCATGATAAAAACTTACAGCTACAAGGAAATTAAAAATCATCGAAATTTTAGTCTTTGGTGTATTAGATGAAGAAATTGAGACCTAAAGTCATATAAGCAGTTAAAATTTTCTTACTTTTGGTCTACTATGTTTATATCACAAAAATTGATTCATCTGACACAATTTTATACATATCTATAGAATTATTAAGAGCATATATATTGCCTATAATTATGCATATATGCACATTAGTAATATATGTACTAGTATATTAGCACTTATAATCAAAGAGAATATGATTTTATAAAGATGAATAGCCTTAAAATTAGAAACAAGAAAGAAACAAGTGCTCATTTTTATGTTTGTTAGATTTGGAGATTTAATTTATACTTCACACAGACACACACATATATACACACGTATAGAGATGTATGTGTTTTAGTGTACATATATAATCTATGGTGAATAATATATATTTTTATTTAAATATATATTTTTATCTCGAGTGATAATTTTATTGCTTAATGTAAAGAGGGATAATAATAGGAGCTATCTCATAATTTCCATTATGAGATAGGAATGCAGATAATGGAAGCAAAAATTTAGATTTCCCTGTTTACTTACTAGCTGGATGTCTTTAAAATTTGATTAATATCTATGAATCCATTTTACTTTCTTTGCTGTACAATGAGGATAAGAAAACAAAATTTTGGAGTTTGGGAAAGGTTCCAGATAATGTATATAATGTGCTCAGCACAATCATTTTATGTTGTTTGACTGGTACTGTGAGACACACCAGAATACTGAGAAAAGTGACCTCTTCATTTGTATCTTATCATGTAGTTTTAATGTACTAATATGATTGAAACCTGAAAAATTATGATAACACTACTTGGTACATAATTACAAGAAATGAAATTATATTAATAATATTAGCATATATTTAGTGATCCTTGAGAATTAGATAGCCAGAGGTGATTTAATGTTTATTCTTTTTGGCTAATTATAATCTGAATTTTATCAACAATAGATAAAAATATGGACTTTGAGATAAGAAAGGCTTGGTTTAAAGTGCTGGATTTGCCACTTAGCTGTGTGGATATTTTATCTACATCTCCATAGTTCTGTAAAATGCAATAATCATAATATTTTTCTCATAAAGTTATTGTGAAATTAAAGAAATAGCACATTGAAAATGCTTATTGTTATAGTTGATACAGAAAAGTCAATCCATTTTAGGCATTATATGATTGACGTTATTATGAAGGCAGTGGCATTTTTGCTTCTCTTAAGAAACTAAACTTGATCTTTGCACAATTTTGGGAGTATAAAAGTTATGGTTAATGATACAGATAGCAATGCTTTTGGAGCAAGATAAATAAATTGAGATATTTATGGCTAGTAAAACAATCAATAGAATAATTTTATTTTAGTGATCATCACATTTTGACTAAGATCCTTTAAAGGAAAAGTCATTCATTATTCCTTAATTTCACTTTTGTTTTTATGTTGCCAAAAACTGGCATATTTCTATATAGTATAAGAGAACAAGATTAGAAATAACATTGTTAAGGTGATTTACAAAAAAAAAAAAAAGAAAAAAGAAAAAAGAAAAAACTTTATTAGTACTATAATAGGGCAATAAAAAGAGACAAATTTAGAAAAAGCAAAGGAAATGCTAAGTCATGCACTTGGACAACATATTTGTAAAACTCTTTTACTGACATAATCGTAAAGTCTAATCTAAAAAATGGAGACACATATATGCACATAGATTTATTGAAGGAAAACAAGATGCATCAGCATCCTTGACATTAACCAAAACTGATAATGTCATTAAAGAATTTACAGATTTTTGCATTATCTATCTATCTATCATCTATTGACTGTCAGAGAACCTGATTGTCCTTTGATTCTGAATCATTATAAAAATTATATTTTTATTTGACACAATGCAGATAGTGAAATAATTACTTGATCTAGAGAAGTGTATTGGAAATGAGAAACAGCGGTTTTTATAGTATTTGTGATTTTTAAAAACTGACATGCTATTATGCTATTATTCATTTTTTTAAAAAGCCTTAGTAGTAAACATATGGATTTCTAATTTTATTTCCATATCTTTTGGTTATTGTTGTTATAAGAGAACTTTTGAAACAATGTATCTTAAAAGACTATTTTTTCTTTTTTTTTTTTTTAACTGTACTTTAGGTTCTGGGGTACATGTGCAGATCACGCAGGATTGTTGCATAGGTACACACATGGCAATGTGGTTTGCTGCCTCCATCCCCCATCACCTACATCTGGCATATCTCCCCATGTTATCCCTCCCTGACCTCCCCACCTCCCCAGCGTCCCTCCCTTCACCCCCTCAGCAGACCCCAGTGTGTGATGCTAAAACACTATTTTGAATAACAGAAAAAAATTTTTTTAACTCATCTGCAAAAGGTTATACTTTCAATATACCCCTTCCCTGATCCTTATTGGTTGGAGTTAGAAATCAGTTTATTCTAAGTCTCATTCTGCTCTGTTCCAATGCTTTTTCTAATTGTCCCCTTAGAGATTTTGCTTCTGTATCTCCTTATTCTGTCTTAAAAACATTTACTAAACAAAGTACAGGGCAAACTGGAGTATCTTCTGCTTCAGTATTTACCTCTGGATTCTATCCAATACGGAAAAATCTATCCCTAAAGTCTTCAATAGACTAATGTTTTCTGTGCTTGCTGGACTGGATTAGAATACAATTTTTGTTACAGGAATGAGTTTGAGGAATAGCCTCCAAAACATCTTCTTTCACACTGCAGATATTCTAACCCTTGTACTTTTGTTCTATGCAACTTGGAGTGTTTTAGTCACCCTCAAAATCTGTTTTATTTGTTATAACCATTATTTTTTTCCCTGAGCTTATAACCTATGAAGCAATTTATATAGACCAGGGAGTACTGGATTATGTCTTCCTAGGAATGTTTTATTATTTTATTTTATCTTTTAGAGACAAGATCTTCTTTGTCACCTAGGCCAGATGGAATACAGTGGCATAATCATAGCTCACTGCAGCCTTGAGCTCCTGGGCTCATCCCACCTCAACCTCCTGAGTAGCTGGGGCTACAGTAGTGTGCCACCATGCCTGGCTACTTTTTTTTATTTTATATTTTGTAGAGACAGTGTCTTGGTTCACTGCCCAGACTGGTCATGGACTCCTGTTTTCAAGGAATTCTCCTGTGTCAGCCTCTCAAAATACTTTAGTTACAGGTATGAACCACTGCATCCAGCCCTTAGGAATGTTTTAAATTTCTCTGTAAACATATTTCTATTCTGGCTGTCTACCTAAATAAAAGACAGAGAGAGACTGTCTAAAAGCCAATGATACTTACTCAGGAATAGACACTGACATGGGAAATGCATTGCATGGTAAACTATGTGTGTATTCAAGAGGTAAAGAAAGGCAATGGCTTTTAAAGAAAAAACAGGGAGGATTACATAATTGTTTTGAGATAATTATTCTTGGCTACAAAAGTCAATAACAAACATGGCTCCAGTCCAAGGTTGGACAGGCAGTTGGTGGGCAAATGTTTATGCAGAATTATTTTTTGTGTGAGGGTGGGGTAGGCTTTGTGCAGGGTTGTGAGTTTTGCAGATTTTTGTATAGTTTTTTGTATTAGCTATTTGTGCATGAGAACCCTTCCTTCACGACTTTCCCCAGCTCAGTTTATCAAGCTTTTTAACACAAGTGACTCATTTTGATTTTGAGTTTAAACATTTCATATTTTTCTGTGAATATCTTTCTATTCTTTCTGAGCTTCAGAAAATCTTAAATAATCACTGTTAGCTCATAACAAGACCAGGGCTTAAAATTTAAGTTCCTTGAAAGAAAGCACTTGCCCTATTCTCAGAGAGCTTTCACTTTAAGAGGCAATATAGCTTCGAGGGTTTTCTTCTGACTAGAAAAAAAATGTAGTAGGGTCGGAAAAGATAACAATGCAAGTCTTGCTCTGTCACCAGGCTGGAGTGCAGCGGCACAGTCACAGCTCACCACAACCACTGCCTCGCGGGGCCAAGTGATTCTCCTGTCTCCCAAGTAGCTGGAATTACAGGTACATGCCCCCATGTCCAGCTAAGTTTTGTTGTATTAATAGAGACGAGGTTTCATCATCATGTTGGCCAGGCTGGTCTTGAACTCCTGTCCTCAGGTGATCTGCCTGCCTTGGCCTTCCAAAGGGCTGAGATTCCAGCATTTTGACACCTCTAATCCCACCACTTTGGGAGGCTGAGGTAGCAGGCTACCTCACTTGAGGTCAGGAGTTAGAGACCATCCTGGGCAACATGGCAAAACCTTGTGTCTACTAAAAATACAAAAATTAGCTGGGCATGGTAGCAGGTGCCTGTAATCACAGCTACTGGGGAGGCTGATGTACAAGAATTGCTTGAACCTGGGAGGCAGAAGTGCCAGTGACAGTGAGCTGAGATCACCCGACTGCACTCCAGCCTGAGTGACAGAGCAAGACTCTGTCAAAAAAAAAAAAAAAAAAACACTCCAGTCCCGGTGGCTCACACCTGTAATCCCAGTACTTTGGGAGGGCAAGGCAGGTGGATCATCAGGTCAGGAGTTCGAGACCTGCATGGTGAAAACTGGCCAACATGGTGAAACACTGTCTCTAATTTAAAAAATACAAAAGGTAGCTGGGCATGGTGGTGGGCACCTGCAGTCCCAACTACTCAGGAGGCTGAGGGAGGAGAATCACTTGAACCTGGGAGGTGGAAGTTGCAGTGAGCCAAGATCATACCACTGCACTGTAGCCTGGGTGGCAGAGCAAGATTCTGTCTCAAAAAAAGAAGAAAGAAAAGAGAGAGAGGAAAAGAAAAAAGAAAAAGAGAAAGAGACAAGAAGAAAGGAAGGAAGGAAGGAAGGAAGGAAGGAAGGAAGGAAGGAAAGAAATGATAAGAATGCTACATCTAATTTTTGTCTCCACTGCAGCCTTTATCTCTGTCTATTCCTTTATGTTCTCATCATCCAATCATCCTTCCTCCCCTTTCTCAGTCTTTCAGCCATCAGACCACTCTCCAGAGCCATCCGTTGTTTTTGGGTTTCTGCCTTACCTGTTTCCACTTTCTGACTAATATGTGCCCTGTCTTAAGAATCTTCCTGCCCAGCTCTTCTCCTGTCCCCTCCAGACCATTCATTGCTGCCACCATGATCACTGGGCATTCTTACCCATTACTCTATCTTCACTCTACTTTTTTTCCTATTCCTTCTTTCTAGTTCTATGTGCTCTATGCTCCAACTTCAATCCAGCCACCCGCAAACAGACCTGATAATTCATATGGAGAAATGGTTTCCCTATTGCTGCTCCAGTTTTGGTGAAGTTCAGAATTTACAGGACTGTGAATTCCCAACAGCCTGACCTAGTGGACATGGGGAATGATGATGGCGAACCAATGTTCAGCCACGGTAAGGGGCAGGACCCCCTTTCCAAGACCAGATCCTGGTTATCTTAGGACTGTCTGTATTTTGCCTTGCTCCCCATCTTGTTATACCTCTTCAGATGCCAAAGATACCCTTAACAAATATATTTATTTTGAGATAGGGTCTCACTCTACAGCCCATGCTGAAAGCAGTGATGAAACCATGGCTACCTGCAGCCTCAATCTCCTGAGCTCAAGTGATCCTCTTGCCTCAGACTCCAAGTAGTTGGGATTACAGGTGCACACCATCACGCCTGGCTAATTTTTTTTTAATTTTTGGTGGAGACAGTGTTTTGTCATGTTGCCCAGGCTGGTCTGAAACTCCTGGATCAAGCAATTGACCTACCTTGGCCTCCCAAAGAGCTGAGATTACAGGCATGAGCCACCACACCCAGCCCCCTTAACAAATTTCTTTTTCTAGACAGGCTGTGCTTTCCCTGTCCTGTCTAATCAGTCAGCCTCAGTGAGCCTCTACATTTGTAACTGGCTTCTCAAAAACACTTCATGTCAAGATTCTACCTAGATGATAGTAGCAGATGAACAGATGAGTTTTGTTTGTTTGTTTGTTTGTTTGTTTTTGTTGTCGTTTTAACAGAGTCTCCCTCTGTCACTCAGGCTGGAGTAGAGTAGCCCGATTTCTGCTCACTGCAATCTCTGCCTCCCAGGTTCAAGTGATTGTCTGCCTCAGCCTCCCCGGTAGCTGGAACTACAGACACACATCACCACATCTGGCTGATTTTTGTATTTTTAGTAGAGATGAGATGTAACCATGTTGGCCAGGCTGGTCTCAAATCCCTGACATCATGATTTGCCCACCTCAGCCTCCCAAAGTGCTGGGATTACAGGTGTGAGCCACTTTGCCTGGCTCCCCATCTCTCTCACTGTGTGACATGCTGTAGCCCCTTTTGCCTTTGTGAGAGGAAAATAAGATTTGCCCATCTCCCACAAATTACTAAGCCAAAGGGGAAAGTCAAGCTGAGAGCCGCACCAGCCAAAGCTGGAACAGGAGGTAGGATAGGCATGAGCAGGGCAGGGAGGGCCCTTCTCCCACCCACTAGGAATAGGGGATGGTTTAGCAATCATCCTATTGCCTCTCTGAAGAAATAAATTGGCTGGGCACCGTGGCTTACATCTGCAATCTCAGCACCTTGTGAGGCCAAGATGGGCAAATCACTTGAGGTCAGGAGATGGAGACCAGCCTGGCCAATGTAATGAAACCTCATCTCTACTAAAAATACAAAAATATTAGCTGGGCATGGTGGTATGCATCTGTAGTCCCAGCTGAACATGAGGCCGAGGCAGGTGAGTTCCTTGAACCCAGGAGGTAGAGGTTGTAGATATCATGCCACCACACTACAGTCTGGGTGACAAAGCCACCCTCTGTCTCAAAAAAAAAAAAAGCGATAAATTGGCAGCCAGCCCCAGGGAGAGGCCATTGCCTGATGGTCCACACCTGTTGCATTACAATGTGAATTGAATGTAGGCATCAGGGAAAAAGCAAAAAGGGGCTTTCAATAAAATGTCAGGTATTGGAAGAGTGAGCCTAGCCTGTGCATTAGGAGATAAAATGGGCCAGATGCGGTGGCTCACATCTCTAATCCCAGCACTTTGAGAGCCCAAGGTGGGAAGATTACAAGTTCAGGAGTTCAAGACCAGCCTGGCCAACATGGTGAAATCCCATCTCTACTAAAAATACAAAAATTAGCTGGGCATGGTAGTGCACATCTGTAATCCCAGCTACTCAAGAGGCTGAAGCAGAAGAAGTGCTTGAACCTGGAAGGCAGAGATTGCAGTAAGCCAAGACCATGCCACTGCACTCCAGCAAAAGACAAAATAGAGGAATGTGACCTCCCAGGAGCACTCCACCAGAAGAGGGAAGAAAGCCTCAAATGGGCATGCAAACAAGTTTCTAAACAAACACCACACGGTGGTTACTCACCTGTCCACTGTGGCAGCCCACCCTAAGGAAATGATCATGGGAAAGAGGTCAGCATATAAAGTCTTAGAATCAAGGTTAAACACCACACTTGACCTTGGTGCTCTCTTAAGTCTCTTCCAAGCATATTTTCCATTTTTTTCTTTCCTGTTCTAAAACCTATTAAACAAACTTCCACTCCATCGCTGAGCATGATGGCTCATACCTGTAATTCCAGCACTTTGGGAGGCTGAGGCAGGTGGATCACTTGAGGTCAAAATTCAAGACCACCCTGGACAACATGGTGAAACCCATCTCCACTAAAATACAAAAAAATTAGCTGGGCATGATGGTACATGCCTGTAATCCCAGCTACTCAGAGGCTGAGGCAAGAGAATTACTTGAACCCAAGAGGCAATGGTTGCATTGAGCCAAGGTCATGCCACCGCACTCCAGCCTGGGCAACAGGGTGAGACTCTGTCTCAAAAAAAAAACAAAAGAAAAGAAAGAAAGAAAGAAAGAAAGTTACACACCTCCCATTAGTTTGCCTGCTACAAAATTCCTTGTGAGCACCAAAAACTTTACTGAACTCTAAGTCATTCTTCTGCTCACCTGAGACAAATGCATACCTGATTGCTTCCTCTGATGGAAAAATGCAGATTCCCTGAGCTAGGCAAATACATAAGTGACAAATGGCCAGGGGCGGTGGCTCATGCCTGAAATCCCAGCACTTGGGAAGCTGAAGCTGGTGGATCACGTGAGGTCAGGAGTTCAAGACTGGGCTGACCAATATGGTGAAACCTCATCTCAAATATTTTTTTTTTTTTTTGAGATGGAGTCTCGCTCTCTTACCCAGGCTGGAATGCAGTGGAATGATCTTCTTTCACTGCCACATCCACCTCCCAAGTTCAAGTGATTCTCCTGCTTCAGCCTCCCAAGTAGCTTGGATTACAAAAGTGTGCCACCACAGCTGGCTAATTTTTGTTTTTTTAGTAGAGATGGGTTTTGTCATGTTGGCCAGGCTGGTCTCAAACTCTTGACCTCAGGTAATCCACCTTTCTTGGCCTCCCAAAGTGCTAGTGTTACAAGTGTAAGCTACCACGCCCATCACTACTAAAAACAGAAAAAAAAAATAGATGGGTGTGGTGTCAGGTACCTGTAATCCCAGCTAGTCAGGAGGCTGAGGCAGAAGAATTGCTTGAACCTGGGAAGCAGAGGTTTACAGTGAGCAGAGGTGGCACCTTTGGACTCCAGCCTGGGCAACAAGAGTGAAACTGTCTCAAAAAAAAGAAAAAAAGAAAAGGTATAACTATTTCACTATCCTTCCTTCAGATATACATTGTGTATTTGGCAGCCTGATCAAATGCTAGGCATGGTGGCTCACTTCTGTAATCCCAGCTTTTTGGGAGGCTGAGGCAGGTGGATCACCTGAGGTCAGCAGTTTGAGACCAGCCTGGCTAACATGGTGAAACCCCATCTCTACTAAAAATACAAAAAGTGGCTGGGCATGGTGGTGGGTGCCTGTAATTTCAGCTACTAAGGAGGCTGAGGCAGAGAATCACTTGAACCCAGGAGTCTGACGTTGCAGTGAGCCAGAATGGTGCCATTGCACTCCAGCCTAAGCAACAGGGGCAAAACACCATCTAAAAAAAAATAAAAATAAAAAAAAGAAGAAAGGCTGATCAAAAACTCAAAAAATGCAACCATTTGTCTCTTATTTATCCACACCTTTAAACACACACACACACATACACACACACACAACATTGAAAAACAAGAGAAGGTTTTTTCTTTTAGAGATTCAAACAGAACAGTTGAGCCAAGACATGTTAAACACATTTGAAGAGGAACTATAAAGTAAAAGAGGAGGGAATTGTAGGAAGTAGAAACATTCCTCTTCAAAGTTTCTTTTCTTGTTAAAGATTAAATCATAGTGTTAGAAATAATAGTTTGTTTTAAAGACTTTATTCAAAGCTTTTTTGCTTTTTGCTAATAACTCATTGTTAAGCCCTATCCTATATAGGTAGCTGTTAGACATACTCAAAGGCACATAGTACATTCTGTGTCCTTGTACTTTAACCAAGACATTTATGCTGTTACTTTTCTAAGTCCTTTCACAAGCAACTTCCTGTCCCTTCCTTATTTGAACTTCCTGTTTTCATTTTTCTCTCCATTGCCTTTAGCTATTCAAGAAAGTTTTAACTGATTAGGCAATCAGATTCAGTTTTAGATTGAGAGGTCTGGCTCCAACCAACAGACACAGCAGTAAAAACGACCCCAAATGCGTAAAGAATAAATATGTGTGCTCTTCTTTTGTTCATCGTACACTTGTGGCAAGACTGCTGCTGAGTATCTGTCCTTTCTTTTTTAAATATTGAACCCCTCAAAATAATCTTCGGAGAAAGACCCAGATGTGCCTCCCAGGCATACATCCCTAATGCTGGCAAAATAAACTTTCTTTTTTTTTTTCTTTTGAAGTGGAGTTTCACTCACTCTGTCACCCCAACTGAAATGCAGTGGTGTGATCTGTGCTCACTGCAACCTCACCTCCCAGGTTCAAGTGGTTCTCTTGCTTCAGCCTCCTGAGTAGCTGAGATTACAGCTAATTTTTGTAATTTTTTTGTAGAGATGAGGTTTCACGACGTTGGCCAGGCTGATTTCAAACTCCTGGCCTCAAGTGACTCACCTGCCTCCACCTCTGAAAATGCTGGGATTACAGGCATGAGACATGGTGCCCAGCCCAAAATAAGTTGTCTAAATTGATCAAGACCTGTCTCAGATGCTTTTTGGTTTCTACCTTCCGCTATGATTGGAAGCTTCCTGAAGCCTCACGAAAAACAAATGCCCACACTATGTATGCTTCCTTTACAGCCTGCAGAACCATGAGCAAATACATCTCTTTTCTTTATAAATTACCCAGTTCCAGGTATTTTTTTGAGTGCTGTGAAGAAAGGACTAATACAAAGAGACTTAAGATTTCCCTTTATTTGGCCAGGCACAGTGGCTCACACCCATAATCCCAGCATGTTGAGAGGCCAACATGGGCAGATTGCTAGAAGCCAGGAGTTTGAGACTGAGACAATGGCAAAACCCCATCTCTACTAAAAATACAAAAATACCAAATACTAAAATACAAAAATTAAGGCTGGGCATGGTGGCTCTCACCTGTAATCTCAGTACTTTGAGACACCAAGATGGGAGGATCACTTGAGGACAGAAATTTGAGACCAGCCTAGGAAACGTAGTGATACTCCATCTCTCCAAAAATTAAATTAAATTAAATTAAATTGAATTGAATTAAATTATTAAATTAAATTAACAAATACCAAAAAATAAGCTCTGGCATTGTATGACTTCAGACAAAGGACCTAATTTAGAGTGAAAGAGGTGTGACATTGGACACATGACTGCAGAAGCCATTGGTTCCTCCATGTACATCATCATCCAGAAGTGGGCATCCTGGGCCAGGCGCAGTATGTCTGGACAGCATAGTGAGACTCCTGTCTCTAAAAATATACCAAAAAAAAGCCATGTGTGGTGGGTTATGCCTGTAATTCCAGCACTTTGGGAGACCGAGGTGGGCAGATCATGAGGTCAGAAATTCAATACCAGCCTGGTCAACATGGTGAAATCCCATCTCTACTAAAAATACAAAAATTAGCTGGGCATGATGGCATGTGCCGGTAGTTCCAGCAATTCAGGAGGCTGGGG
The DNA here is from genome assembly GCA_004027835.1 of Alouatta palliata. Lineage (NCBI taxonomy): Eukaryota > Metazoa > Chordata > Mammalia > Primates > Atelidae > Alouatta > Alouatta palliata. The sequence continues at coordinate 10,796 of PVKV010019771.1, read as the reverse complement.
CAGGGGAATCACTTGAACCCAGAAGGCAGAGGTTGCAGTGAGCCAAGATGGCACCACTGCATGGCAATCTGGGCCACAGAGCCCAGAAAAAAAAAAAAAGAAAGAAGTAGGCAGCTGGTAGAAGATGGGGTAGCCCTGAAAGGCTCAGTGAATGCACCAACTTGAAGCGAGCACTCTGAAGATGTGGGGTGCTGCCCTCCAAGATGTGGTAGACACTGACAGCTGGTGTCCCTGGTAGCTGGATCACACAGTCCACGAATCAAAGAGAGTAGAAATAAAAAGGTAGACCAGGTGCGGTGGCTCACACCTGTGATCCCAGCAACTTGGGAGGCCAAGCCTGGTGTATCACGAGGTCAGGACTTAGAGACTATCCTGGCCAACATGGTGAAACCCCGTCTCTACCAAAATATAAAAAACTAGGTGGATGTGGTGGCATGCACCTATAATCCCAGCTACTTGGGAGGCTGACGCAGGGGAATCACTTGAACCCTGGAGACAGAGGTTGCAGTGAGCCAAGATCATGCCACTATACTCCAACCTGGAAACAGGGCAAAACTTTGTCTTACAAAAAAAGAAAGAAAGAAAGGTAGAAGCCAGGAACAGAGGCTCATGCCTGGAATCTCAGCACTTTGGAAGGCAGAGGCAGGTGGATCACTTGAGGCCAGGAACTGAACACTAGCCTGGACAACATGATGAAACCTGTCTCTACTAAAAATGCAGAAATTAGACCAGGCATGGTGGCTCACACCTGTAATCCCAGCACTTTGGGAAGCCGAGATCATGAGCTCAGAGGTTCGAGACCACACTGACCAACATGGTGAAACTCCATTTCTACTAAAAAGACAAAAATTAGCAAGGCATAGGGGTAGGTTCCTATAATCTCAGCTACTCAGGAGGCTGAGGCAGGAGAATTGCTTGAATCCATGAGGTGGTGGTTGCAGTGAACAGAGATTGCACCATTGCACTCCAGCCTCGGTGACAGAGCAAGACTCTCTTTTAAAAAAATAAATTAGGCATGGCAGCACACACCTGGAGCCCCACCTACTTGAGAGGCTGAGGCACTAGAATTGCTTGAACCCAGGAGGTGGAAGGTTGCAATGAGCTGAGATCATGCCACAGCTCTCCAGCCTGGGTGACAGAGCAAGACTCTGTCTCCAAGAAAAAAAAAAAACTGGAAAGGGGTCCTCGCAGTATCTCTTCTGATGACCCATTTTCAGAGTTTCTCCTTGCCCAGGCTGGAGTGCAGTGGTGCAATCATAGCTCACTGTAACAACAAGCTCCTGGGCTCAAGCAATCCTCCTGCCACACCCAGCTAATTCTTAAAAGCTTTTATTTTAGAAATAGGATCTCACTATGTGCCCAGTCTTGTCCCAAACTTCTGGGCTCAAATGATCTTTCTACCTCAGTCGCCCAAGTAGCTGGGACTCCAGGCATGCGCCACCACACCTGGCTAAGTTTTGTAATGTATTTCCAGTCTTTATAACATTAGGGTCTGATGGACTTAGAGGTCTCAGTTCCCAGGATCAGGGCAAGCAGAATACTTTCTCTTGTTTTTTTAATTGTTATCTTTTTTTGGCTGGGCATAGTGGCTCACACCTGTAATCTCAGTACTTTGGAAGGCCAAGGCAGTCAGATTGCTTGAGCTCAGCAGTTCAAAACCAGCCTAGGCAACATAACAAAACCCAATCTCTACAAAAAACTATAAAAATGAGCCAGGCATGGTGGCACATACCTGTAGTCTGAGCTACTCAAGAGGCAGATGTGGGAGGATCACTTGAGCATGGGAGGTTAAGGCTGCAGTGAGCTGTCATCACACCACTGCACTTCAGCTTGGGGGACAGAGCAAGACCCTGTCTCAGAAAACACTGTGGGTAATAGAGGGGAAAGAACGTTTGAAGGCTGGGTGTGGTGGCTCACACCTGTAATCTCAGTACTTAGGAAGGCTGATGCAGGTGGATAACCTGAGCTCAGGAGTTTGAGACCAACCTGGCTCACATGGTAAAACCTGGTCTCTAATAAAATACAAAAAATTAACCAGGCATGGTGGCATGCACCTGTAACCCCAGCTACTCAGGAGCCTGAAGCAGGGGAATCACTTGTCCCCAGAGGCACAGGTTGCAGTGAACCGAGTTGGTGCCACAGAGCAAAACTCTGTCTCAAAAAAAAAAAGAAAAAGGAAATAACATTTGATATATATAAACCCAGAAGTTAATGTGTGTCAAGTATTCCCAGTCATCAGAGAAGTACAATAGTAAGACTGTAATTCCATTGTTATTGATACCTGCTCATAATGTACTATTACTCATAACAGAATGGCCTCAATCATTTTGGCATAGGTAATCTCACACACACAGAGTTTTTATTTTGTTTTGTTTTGCTTGCTTGTTTTAGACACAAGAATGCGCTCTGGCACCCAGGCTGGGGTGCAGTAGTGCAAGCATAGCTCACCGCAGCTGCCAACTCCTGGGCTCAAGCCACCCTCCTGCCACAGCCTCCTGAGTAGCTGAACACAGGCGCATGCCACTACACCCGGCTAACTTTTTAAAGATAGACTTTGTGTTTTTACAAAAATTATGTGCAATAGAAATTATCACAATTTCTTTGTTTATAGGGTACAAACCTGTACCAGTACTGTAAAGAAGGATAATATCATTTCATGAAGTCACAGCCCAAAGTATCAGTTCACTTTTTTTTTTTTTTTTGAAGCAGAGTCCAGCTTTGTCTCTCAGGCTGGAGTATGAAGGCATGATCTCGGCTCACTGCAACCTTCACATCCTGGGTTCAAGAGGTTCTCCTGTCTCAGCCTCCCAAGTTGCTGGGATGACAGGCACACGATACCACATCTGGCTAATTTTTGTATTTTTAGTAGACACCAGGTTTCATCATGTTGGCCAGGCTGGTCTTGAATTCCTAACCTCAAGTGATCTGCCTGTCCCAGCTTCCCGAAGTGATGGGACTACAGGCATGAACCACCGCATCCCGCCTTGAGTTCACATCTTAGCACACCAGAAAGGCTATGTGGTTCCACAGCAAACAGACTAAAGAAACAAGTGCTTCAGTAACAAAGCTCCCACATATATGCATCCATATATCAATGTGTGTTGAGAAAGAGTAATTTGATTACATAATTATGTAGTTTAGTACCAATGTAACAGGTTCTTGCTCTGTTGCCCAGGCTGGAGTGCAGTGGTGCCATTATAGCTCACTGCAGCCTTTACCTCCTGGGCTCAAGTGACTCTCCTGCATCAACCACCAGAGTAGCTGGGACCACATGTGCACACCATCATGCCCAGCTAATTTTTGTATTTCTAGTAGAGACAGGGATTCACCATATTGGCCAGGCTGGTCTTGAACTTCTGACCTCAAGTGATCCATCCACTTCAGCCTCCCAAAGTTCTGGGATTACAGGCATGAGCCACTGCACTTGGCTTATTATTATTATTATTATTATTTTTTGACATAGGGTCTAACTCTGTTGCTCTGGCTGAAGTATAGTAGCACCATCATGTCTCACTGCAGCCTCGACCTTCTAGGCTCAAGTGATCCTCCCATCTCAGCCTTCCAGGTAGCGGGTACCTCAAGCATGTATCACCATGCCCTGCTCATTTTTGTTTTTTGGTGACATTTTGGGATCTCATTATGTTGCTCAGGCTGGTCTAAAACTCCTTAGCTCAAATGATCCTCTCACCTCAGCCTCCCAAATTGCTGGATTACAGGTGTAAGCTACCGTGCATGGTCTCCTGGTACACTTGAAATATAATTCAGAGTCATTATGGCCAAAAAGGCTTTGTGCTACCAAGCCCTTGCTCAATTCTTACTCTCATTCACAGTTCTCCAAACATTCAAGCCACTGTCTGTTCCTTAAAAGCCCATTCCTGCCTTAGAGACTTCACACATGTTCCTCCTACAATTTCTGCTTCTTTGTCATTGAAACCTCAACTTAAATGTTGCATCCTCAGTAAGCTCCCCTCTGCCCACTTTTAAAATTATGGTAACTAACCATGGAAGTTCACGAAATATTTCTTTCTCCCTCTTTTTAGACACAAAGTGGAATTGTATATCTTTGACTCTGTCATATGAGGGGTGACCATGTGATTTTCTGGTCAATGAAATGTAAACAACCATTTTTTTCTTTTCTTTTCTTTTCTTTTCTTTTCTTTTCTTTTCCTTTCTTTCTTTTGAGAGAAAGAGGGTCTCACTCTGACACCCAGGCTCGAGTACAATGGTGTGGTCTCAGTTCAATGTAATCTCTGCCTCCCACGCTCAAGCAATTCTTCTAACTCAGCCTCCCGAATAGCTAGGACTACAGGTATATGCCACCATGCTGGGCTATTTTTTTGTATTTTTTGTGGAGACAGGGTTTGGCCATGTTGAGCAGGCTGGTCTTGAACTTCTGAGCTCAAGTGATCTGTCCCCCTTGGCATCCCAAAGTACCAGGATTCTAGTTGTGAGCCACCACACCCAGTCTTAAACAGCAATTTTTTTTTTTGAGGAGTCTCACTCTGTCACCCAAGCTGGAGTGCAATGGCACAATCTCAGCTTATGGCAATCTTTGTTTCCCAGGTGTAAGTGATTCTCCTGCCTCAGCCTCCTGAGTAGCTGGGACTATAGGTGCATATTACCATATCCAGCTAATTTTATTATATTTTTAGCCAGGCATGGTGGTGTGTACCTGTAATCCCAGCTATTCAGGAGGCTGAGGCAGGAGAATCACTTCAATCTGGGAGGCAGAGGACTCAGTGAGCAGAGATTGCACCACTGCACTCCAGCCTGGGCAACAGAGCAAGACTTTCTCTCAAAAAATTAGAAAAAACTAGTGAGAATCACTAACTGCCATGAGAATGGCACCAAGCCACTCATGAGGAATCTGTCTCTATGATCTAAACACCTCCCACCGGTGCCCACCTCCAACATTGAGAATCCAATTTCAACACAACACTTGGTGGGGCCAAAAAACCATAGGGGAGAGATAGCATGGGGAGAAATGCCAGATATAGGTGATGGGGAGGAAGGCAGCAAATCACACTGCCAAGTGTGTACCTATGCAACAACCTTGCATGTTCTTCACATGTACCCCAAAACCTAAAATGCAATAAAAAATATATATATATATATATAAAACAACCATAACCAAACCACAGGATAGGTGCTATTATTATTCCCATTTCTCAAATGTGGAAACTGAGGCACATGAAGGTTAAATAACTTTTCTGACACCACAGGGCTGGTAAGATGCAGAACTGGGAATTTAACCTAATCAATCTTGTTCCAAGAGTTTATACTGTCACTCTAAATAATTCTGCCATACTGGCTTGCAAAGGCTTGTTTTCTTGAGATGGTGTCTTGCTCTGTCACTCTAGCTGGATCACAGTTCACTGTAGCTTTGACCTCCTGGGCTCAAATCATCCTCCTGCTTTAACCTCCCAAGAAGCTAGGACTACAGGCACATGCATCACACCCAGCTAATCGGAGTCCTGCTCCGTTTGCCCAGGCTGGAGGGCATAGGCTTGATCTCCACTTAATGCAACTTCTGCCTCCCAGGTTCAAGTGATTCAAGTGCCTCAGCCTCCTGAGTAGCTTGGATTGCAGGTATGCACCACCATGCCTGGCTAATTCTTGTATTTTTAGTAGAGACATATTGGGAGGCTGCTGGTCTCAAACTGCTGACCTCAGGTAATCTTCCTGCCTCAGCCTCCCAAAGTGGTGGGATTACAGGTGTGAGCTGCCCATGCCCAGCCTCAAATCCAGCTAAGTTTTTGTTGTTTTGGGGACAGTCTTGCTCTGTTGCCCAGGCTGGAGTGCACTGGGGTGATCTCAGCTCACTGCAATTCTGCCTCCCAGGTTCAAGTGATTCTCTTCCCTCAGCCTCCTGAGTAGCTGGGATTACAGGTGCACACCACTATGCCAGTCTAAATTTCTGTATTTTTATTACAGATGGGGTTTCACCATGTTGGTCAGGCAGGTCTTGAACTCCTGACCTAGTGATCTGCCTGCCTCAGCTTTCCAAAGTACTCAGACTACAGGCATGAACCACTGTGCCTGGCCACACCTAGTTAATTTTTGAAACATTTTGTTGGCCAGGCGTGGTGGCACACGTCTGTAATCCTAACGCTTTAGGAGCCCAAGGCAGGTGAATCTCCTGAAGTTAGTCATTTAAGACCAGCCTGAACAACACGGTGAAACCTTGTCTCTACTAAAACTACAAAAATTAGCTGAGCATGGTGGTGCATGCCTGTAATCCCAGGGACTCAGGAGGCTGGTGGAGGAGAATTGCTTCAACACAGGAGGTGGAGGTTGCAGTGCAACAAGATTGCAGCACTGTACTCCAGCCTGGGCAAAAAGAGTGAAACAGTCTCAAAAAAGATTTGTGGTCAGGGTCACACTGTTTTGCCTAGACTGGCCTTGAACTGCTGGCCTCAAGCAATCCTCCCAGCTCAGCCTCCCAAAGAGTTGAGATTACAGGCATGAGTCATTGTGCTCAGCCTCAAAGACTTCTTTTAAATTTATGTTTGAAGAATAAATTGATAGAGTCATGGGTTTTATTATACAGTTATATATAGATAGAGAAAAGGAAACTGCCAATTTTCATCCTCTGGAGATATACATATCTATATATAAGAAATATATAGATATTAAAAGTATTTTTAAAATTTTGTTTTGAGATGGAGTCTCAGCCTGTCACCCAGATTGGAGTGCAAGGAGGTGATCTCAGTTCACTGCAACCTCTGCCTCCCAGGGTCAAACGATTCTTTCACCTCAGCCTCCTCAGTAGTCAGGATTGCAGGCACCCAACACCACACCCAGCCAATTTTTTTATTTTTAGTAAAGAAGGGTTTTCACCATGTTGGCCAGGCTGGTCCTGAACTTTTAACCTCTTGATCTGCTTGCCTCAGCCTCCCAGTGCTGGGATTACAGGCATGAGTTACCTCGTCCAGCCTTAAAATTTTTAAAAACATATTTATTTATTTAGAGATGGATGCTTGCTCTATTGCCCAGGTTTTAGTACAATAGCATGATCTGGGTTCACTGCAATCTCCACCTCCCAAGTTCAAGTGATTCTGCTGCCTCAGCTTCCGAAGTAGCTGGGACTACAGGCAGGTGCCATCACACCTGGCTAATTTTTTGTATTTTTAGTAGAGATGGTTTCACCACCATCACCATCATCACATCATCACATCATCACCATCATCAGGATGGTCTCAATCTCCTGATATTTTTATATCCATACCATCATGAAAATTATCAAGCACAACAACTAATTAGAATAATAGTCATTTTTGATCCTCCTGCCTCAGCCCCCCCGCGTAGATTTTTAAGATAAAAGTCAAAGATTCCCTCCCCTTTGTATAAATACTGCATGGACAGTTGTTTATTTGAAATAACCTTTATTGAAGTATAGTTTACATACAATAAAATGCACTCATTTTAAGTCTATAGGTTTTTTTCAGGCAGGGTCTCACTTTAACTGTACAGTTTGATGAGGCTTAACAAATGGATATATCTGAGTACCAACCCCCACTATCAAAATATACAACTTTCTTCTGGGTACAGTTGCACATGTACAACTTTGGGAGGCTGAACCAGGAGGATTGCTCAAGGCCAGGAGTTCCCTAACAGCCTGGGAAATCTAGGAGATACCTGGCTACAAATTTTTTTTAAAAAAATAGGCAGACATGGTGGCATGCACCTGTGGTCCAGGCTTCTCAGGATGCTGACATGGGAGGTTTACTTGAGCCAGAATTTGGAGGCAGAAGTGAGCTATAATCACAAAAATACTGTACTCCAGCCTGGGCAACAGAGCAAGACACTGTCACAAAAAACAAATAAATAAATAAAAATTAAGGGTTGGGGGATGACTCATGCCTGTACTCCCAACATTTGGAGAAGCCAAGGTGGTAGCATTGCTTGACCCCAGGAGTTACAGACCAGACTGGGCAATATAGTAATATATCATCTCTACAAAGAATATTTAAACATTTAGCCAAGCATGTTGGCAAAGGCCTGTAGTCTCAGCTACCTGGGAGGCTGAGGTGGAAGGATCACTTAGGCCCAGGTTGGGAAGGCTGTAGTGAGTTGAGGCAGTGCCACTGTACTCCAGCCTGAACAACACAATGGGACCCTGTCTCAAAACAAAACAAAGGCTGGGTGCGGTGGCTCACGCCTATAATCCCAGCACTTTGGGAGGGCGAGGCGGGAAGAGCACCTGAGGTTGGGAGTTTGAGACCAGCCTGACCAAAATATAGAAATCCCATCTCTACTAAAAATAAAATTAGCCAGATATGGTGGCACATGCCTGTAATCCCAGTTATTTGGGAGGCTGAGGCAGAAGAATTGCTTGAACCTGGGAGACAGAGGTTGTAGTGAGACAAGATCACACCGCTGCACTCCAGCCTGGGCTACAAAGCAAGACTGTGTCTCAAAAAAAAATTGTTTTTATTGCTCCAGGGAGTTCTCTCTGACCCCTCCCAGTCAATCCACCTTCCACCCCTGACCCAGGCCACCACTGATTTGCTCTATGTCACTATGAAGTAGACTTGGTGTTTCCAGAATTTGACATCAGTAGAATTACATGGGATGCTGTTTTGTGTCTGGCTTGTTTCCATGGACAGTTTTTAATAACAGAATACAGAACAAGTTTCAGGAGTACTTCAGTCACACACTTTATTCAGATAAGATTCTTTGAACCAATCATACGACATGAAATGGTGTCTACCACTTTGCAGCTGCTGAGAAGAAGAAACACATCCTCTTTCTTTTCTTTCTTTTTGAGACAGAGTTTCACTCTTGTCACACAGGTTGTAGTGCAATGGCACAATCTCTGCTCACTGCAACCTCCACCTCCCAGATCCAAGTGATTCTCCTGCCTCAGTTTCCTGAGTAGCCTGGATTACAGGCATGTGACACCACACCTGGCTAATTTTTCTATTCTCAGTAGAGATGCATTTTCACCATGGTGACCAGGCTAGTCTACAACTCCAGCTCTCAGGGGATCCAACCTCCTCGGCCTCCCAAAATGCTGGGATTATGGACATGAGCCATGGCACCCAGCCTCTCTTTCTTGTCTCCCTGAAATTCTCTTTCTTCCACAACATTCTCAAGCTCAATATTACTTTTCCATATGCTGAAAAAAAAAAAAAAAGAGCCAGCCAAGGAGCACAAAACCTAACATGAAAAGGGAAAAGGCAGAAGGAAATTTTAAACAGAAGGAATGAGGGACTCAGAATGTATTTCTCAGTTCTACCTGAAATAAATTTGTATTTGTAGCCTGGGCAGCATAGCAGGATCCCACCTCTACAAAAAATAGAAAAATTAGCCAGGAGTGCTGGTGCACACCTATGGTCCCAGCTACTTAAGAGGCTGAGGCACAAGGATCTTGAGCCAAGATTGAGGCTACAGTAAGCTGAGGTCACACCATGGCACTCCAGCCTGGGTGACAGAGTGAGGCCCTGTCTCTAAGTAAATAAATTAGCACATACTCCACTCATCTTCTCACATATCCCTGATTAATCTTTGAAATTTAGCATAAGCTGAAATTAGCACTGAGCAGTTATGGTTGCTCAGGCCTATAATCCCAGCACTTTGGGAGCCCAAGGCTGGAGGATCACTTGAGCCCATGAGTTTCAGACAAGCCTCAGCAACAGAGTGGGCCCATCTCTATTAAAAATGTTGTTAAAATCAGCCGTGTGGCATGTGCCAGTAGTCCCAGCTACCTGGGATGCTGAGGTAGGAGGATCATTTGACCCCAGGTGCTCGAGGTTGCGGAGAGCTATGATTGCACCACTGCATTCCAGCCTGGGCACCAGAGTGACACTCTGTCTCAAAAAAAGAAAGAGAAATAAATTGCTTTTTTTTTTTTTTTTTTGAGACTGAATCTTACTCTGTCACCCAGCCTGGAGTGCAGTGGTGTGATATTGGCTCACTGCAACCTCTGCTTCCTGAGTTCAAGTGATTCTCCTGCCTCAGTCTCCAGAGTAGCTGGGATTACAAGTGCCTGCCACCATGCCTAGCTAATTTTTGTATTTTTAGATGAAAAGGGGTTTCACTACATTGGCCAGGCTGGTCTTGAACTCCTGACCTTGTGATCCAGCTGCCTCAGCCTCCCAAAGTGCTGTGATTACGGGCATGAGCCACTGTGCCCAGCGTACTTTATTTATTTCTCTGAATGCCTGTGGTCTGGAATTCTCCTGTCTCCATCTCCCAAGTAATTGGGACTGCAGGCATGCAGCACCACACTTGGCTAATTTTTGTAGTTTTAGTAGAGACAGGGTTTCACCATATTTCCCAGGCTGGTCTCAAACTCCTGGGCTCAAGCGATCCTTCCACCTCAGCCTCCCAGAGTGCTGGGGTTACAGCTGTGAGCCACCAGCACCCAGCCGATACCTAGCACATCCATATTAACTGCTGGAGCACGTTCCATAGTGTGGATACACCACTAGCCTTTTCCTATGAAGCATTTAGGCTGTTTTCATTTTCAACCTGTATAATCAATGTTGCCATGTACACTGCAGCGGTACACTCTGGTAGTGGCTCGTGTGTGAGATTTCTCCAGGTGTGTCCTAGGATCGGAGCTGCTGGGTAGCAGGGTCTCTTCATCTCCAAGGGGATTGTCCACACGAGGGGCTTTTACTTCCACTGCCTCACAATAGAGAAGCATCCCTTGGTCCTGTGCGGATCCCAGTGCCCACCCCAATCCACAGTTTTGCTTATGTCTGGTCCACAAAAAGGTTTCAGTTATTTTGATCTTGGCTGGACATTTTGGGGGTCTTTTTTTCCCCTGAGAGGTAGTTTTGCTCTTG
>PVKV010019770.1:0-41390 GCA_004027835.1 Alouatta palliata | reverse complement strand
CTATTTTGGCTTTTGTTGCCAATGCTTTTGGTGTTTTGGTCATGAAGTCCTTGCCTACGCCTATGTCCTGAATGGTTTTGCCTAGATTTTCTTCTAGGGTTTTTATGGTGTTAGGTCTTATGTTTAAGTCTTTAATCCATCTGGAGTTAATTTTAGTGTAAGGTGTCAGGAAGGGGTCCAGTTTCTGCTTTCTGCACAAGGCTGGTTCAACATACGCAAGTCTATAAACATAATTCATCACATAAACAGAACCAAAGACAAAAACCACATGATTATCTCAACTGATGCAGAGAAGGCCTTTGACAAAATTCAACAGCCCTTTATGCTAAAAACCCTCAATAAACTAGGTATTGACGGAACGTATCTCAAAACAATAAAAGCTATTTATGACAAACCAACAGCCAATATCATACTGAATGGGCAAAAACTAGAAGCATTCCCTTTGAAATCTGGCACTAGACAAAGATGCCCTCTCTCATCACTCCTATTCAATATAGTACTGGAAGTTCTAGCCAGAGCAATCAGGCAAGAAAAAGAAATAAAGGGTATTCAAATAGGAAAGGAGGAAGTCAAATTGTCTCTATTTGCAGACGACATGATTGTATATCTAGAAGACCCCATCATCTCAGCCCAAAATCTTCTGAAATTGATAAGCAACTTCAGCAAAGTCTCAGGATACAAAATCAATCTGCAAAAATCACAAGCATTCCTATACACACCAATAACAGACTTGAAGAGAGCCAAATCAAGAACGAACTGCTATTCACAATTGCTACAAAGGGAATAAAATATCTAGGAATACGACTAACAAGGAATGTAAAGGACCTCTTCAAGGAGAACTACAAACCACTGCTCAAAGAAATAAGATAGGACACAAACAGATGGAGAAACATTCCATGTTCATGGTTAGGTAGAATCAATATCGTGAAAATGGCCATACTGCCCAAAGTAATTTACAGATTCAGCACTATCCCCATCAAGCTACCAATAATGTTCTTCACAGAATTGGAAAAAACCACCTTAAACTTCATATGGAACCAAAAGAGAGCCCGCATAGCCAAGTCAATTCTAAGCAAAAAGAACAAAGCGGGAGGCATCACACTACCGGACTTCAAACTATACTACAAGGCTGCAGTAATCAAAACAGCATGGTACTGGTATCAAAACAGAGATATAGACCAATGGAACAGAACAGAGGCCTCAGAGGCAACACAACACATCTACAACCATCTGATCTTTGACAAACCTGACAAAAACAAGCAATGGGGAAAGGATTCCCTGTTTAATAAATGGTGTTGGGAAAACTGGCTAGCCATTTACCTTTTCTTATAAGGACACCATTCCTACTGGATAAGGGCTCACCCTAATGATTTCGTGTTAACTTGATGACATCCGTAAAGACTCTATTTCCAAATAAGGTCATATTCAAAGATATTCACAGTTAAGATTCCAACAATCTTTTGGGAGGATATAGATTAACTCAAAAATTCATAATTATAACCCCAATATTTATCAAAGAATATTCAAAATTCTAGGCATTCAATACATGTTAACTAAATTTTAAAATGTTCATTTTTACATCCTACTATAACCCTCACACTGTCATTTAAAGTTGTATGATTTATTCTTGATTCAGGAAAATTGAGAAATAAATGATAACCATCATCTGAGAAATATTCAACCTACTTGAAAGTTGTTGTCATCCTTAACGATGTCTTTTTCCAATTAAATTACTCAAATACTTTTACCTTCTGTATAAATCCTATTTTATGGTTCTTCAATCATCTTGTTACCACTCACTGTATCCTAAGATGGAACTTGCAATTTAACCTTTCAGAAATACATTTCGGCTAACTTCAGACCTCTAAAATGTTTATATGCACAACATCACTTTTTCTAAACTCTGTTTCCTTTGTAACTTATTTTTTCCATGTAGATCTCATGGAGACAGTGAAGGTTTTATAATAAATTTGGATTTGAATTTAATAATTTTTTCATGTGGAATTGTCAAAAACATGGCCAGAAAGTTTTTCTATGAACTTGCCGACTTTTTGTCCTTTTTACTTTAAAATGAGAAAAGAGTCACATTGAAAACTGCAGAAGTTAAACTGGCATGTTTCACCTAGTCCCCCCAAGGTAACTTCAGCTGTGTTTTAGTAAATGCTGTGAGTCACAGTGCTCTCTCTCGGTTCAGAGCTCTTTGGTACCTATGGGTCTTATTTCACATCAGAAGCAGCTGGATTTCACACCTACATTTGTCACCCTTCTAGATCCTTCCTTCTGAGCTTATTAACACCATCCAGCAGCTACCTTGAAGATATACTGCCAGGAAAAATAAATGTTTTCTGCAAGGAGCAAAAAGGTTTTCTATTCCCATATGTCAGCACTTCAGTTCAGGCCCACTGCCAATAACTAATAGCATTTAAACAATAGTTCATTCAGGTGAGAGTTACAAAAATGCTCCTCTTCGGAGATGATTCACCAGATATTGTTATTCAAAAGTGAGAAGAAAATTTGTTGATTTTTTGCATCTAAAAATTACTGAAGCACATTGAAAATGAAGCTGCAGATCCAGTTCCTATCCATGCTTCACACTGAACTTGCTATTTGACAGTGAATTTTTCACATGACATTTCAACATCTCCCTTTTCTCATATGTAAAATTAAGAGAATACCATCTTTTTACATACTCATTGTGAGGCTAAGGATATATTATGTGGGAAATCACTCTAAAATTAGAAGGCATTGGGCATATTTCAGATGTTATTCATATTCCAACTTAGAAGTTAAAAAAAATAAAATCTACAAATCAAGAAAGGTGACTAAAGAGAATCATTGGTGATTAATGATTACATACCTGATTTCTTATTTTATTGCTGCATTTTAGGAAATTAGCTATTTATGTTCTACTCATGTGTTGTTGTATGTACATAAAGACATAATCATCAACCAATCTTTAAGGCCAAACTTTGATGCTATCTTTACCAAGCCCTCGGTCAACAGGACTAGCATTCTCATTGAATCATAATTGTGTTATACGTATCTTATTTCTCTTACAAACTCGGAAATTCCTTCCACAAATCAATTCAGTAAATATCAAGGTCTGTATTGTGTTTGTTTGTATGTGTATACCCCAGCGTGCCCACCACAGTGCCTGGTCACAAATAAATATTTATTGAATTTTTTTGGATAGAGAAGTCATGATAAAAAAAAAAAACCAGTAAATCATTTATACTGACTACAACCATCTGGTATTATTTGACTGCAGAATAAGAAATCTCATATATTAGATGTGAGGTTTTTTTTTTTTTTTTAAAGCATTTGAAAATACATTTTGAAAGAGATGTTAAAATGAGTGAACAGCCAGTGGAGTTTTTGAGTAGAGGACTGATGTTCTCTATGCATGAATTCAGTTTCAGATAAATACACTTAATTGTCTGATGGAAAATGTCACCATAAAATATTACAACTCAGAGCGAATACAGAAGTTCAAATTATTGAGAGATCACTGTGATGAGTACCCTTGAAAGGTTAAGATTCTCTAAAAACTATTTGAAATTGTCATTAGTAATAGTATTCTGGAGGGAGAAATGCAATTGTGTGATATCTTGAGGTGATAAGTTGTCTTTTCAGGGGTCTGTTAGGGCAAGGGCAGAGTTCATAAGAAAAATGCACTTCTGATTTATGTCCCTAAACTTTGCAGGATTTGTTCTGGCATTTAAACAAATATTAAAATACACGGCTATGGACAGGAGGCCTTTGTTCTTCAGTGATAACCTTGCTGCTTCTTCCACTTCTCCATGGGATATAAAGAAGGTCATTTTCTAGAATAAAACTCACTCTCCTGTTCATGCTTCATCACACAGATTGCTGACAATTGGCGGTCTCTGCTCTCCAGCATGGGACACAGACCACTGTATTTGACACTGTGAATTGGTTCTGGTAAGTAGGAGACACAAAACACTTAGATCATGTTGTTGGGCTGAGTTAGCTAGCTTTGCTTTTTGGATGTGTGATGTATGAGGGAATGCACTTCTCGGATCCTCAATAAAGTACAGCTACTGAGAGTGCTGTCAGCCCCCAGCCTGCATCTGTTTGTCCTTCAGAAGTCGCTTAAGCTTCAGAGAACCACCTTGGTCAAGTTCACACCCTTCAGACCAGGGGTCCATATTAACTGATAGATTGAAGCAAGATTATAAAGGTCAAGCCATTTCAGCCTAATTTAGGAAGATTGTGATGACTCATTTTAGCTCTAGAGTTCCCTGCCGGGTTAGCTGAAGTTGTTTTTGGGCCTGGTTTGCACCTTGACTTCTCCCTTGGCCCAATGCTGCTTCTTTAGCCTGCCTTCTACAAGTATTGATTACAGGAAACTCCATAATATACATCCTGCACATTAAACTTCATGCTAAAATTGGCTTTGGAGAACACTATGTGCAATAGGGTGAAACAGACAAACGTGTAGAGTGATTTTTCTTAAGTACACAGCAAGGATTCAGAGGACATAATAATCCTGCTAGAGAGAATTCTGGGCAGTATAGTTTATAGGAATGTCCTCAGCAGGACAAAGCATGGCATGGGTGAAGCTAGGAAAGGTAAGCTTTTCAAAGTGAGAGTGGCACAAAAGGAAGCAGGAGAAACAGGTGACTTTGAAGTTACAAAGACCACAGCTGACTGTAGCTGATCACTGGCGGTAGGAGGGTATGACTAGCACTAAGAACATTGAATGATAGCAAGAGAAAGGTGGATTTCATTTGGTAATCAAAGAAAAATCAGTGAAGTTTAAAAAAAAAAAAAGGCATGAGAACTGTGTTTTAGGAAACTGAAGGAGTCAGTATGTAAAGTGAATTTGAGAGGGAGGAAAGATGGAGAAGCCGAAGATGACATTAGAAAGCTGTTAAAACAACCCTGCCATGGTGAAAGCAAGAATGTAAAATTTAAAAATTACATGTATGTGCGTGTATGTATGCATATAGAGACAGAAACAGAGAAAATTTGAAAGAGGAGATGGTAGAGAGAACTGTATTATAAGAGGTGCTATCTGGGAATTAAATTTAGCAACAATCCTTCTAAAATCTAAATGCCAACAACCACTTAATGAACACCATTTACTGAACACCAAAATAAACCCAGAATTTTACCAAGAACGTTTAGGTATATTTCATTATTTTAATATCCCCTTTAATGTAGCTATTTCTCTTTATAGTTTGTAAATAAAAAGACTAAATTTAGAATGTTTGAGAACCCAGTCTATTGTTAAGCAGTTAATAAATATCAGAATTGGAATTTGAATGCAGGCCTATTTAAATTAATTTTTAGTACCCTTAACCAGTGTACTACCACACATCTAAAATATAAATATTTTTTTATTTTAAAAGTTTTATTTTATTAATAAATAATAAAAATTGCAGATCATGCATGCATGATTACTTATTGCTGCCAACATATTTTTGAACTAGTCTAACTCTAAGGCATTATACCACATGAATACAGGAGTCCAAGGGGAGTACATGATTTAAAACTAAACCTGCCAGGCAAATACAAGTTACTCCTTCTTCTACTGGCATAATCTGTTAACATATCACGTGTATTCATTCATAAACGTGTCTTTGTATTTAGGTAGGGGCAGAAGTTCTTTGTCCTCTACTTCAGGAGTTGGATTCTTCAAAGACTCATTGGTCTCTTCACTTTGAAGTTTTATGCCACTGGAAGAAAGCACCTCATGTTCCCAAACTGCTTTGTATTATTTTTTCTGATATCCAGTCCCCAGTGGAAAAGCAACCTTGAAGCAGGTCAATGATGAAAATGGACAAAACGTTTGCAATCTGGAACCTGGAACTGACATTGGGCCAGTAACAGAGCTGCATAATCATTATAATAAAGATTTACCAACCAGGACATATAGAACGGTATTCATATTAGATTACCATTTGCATTATAAGTCCCCAATTATCTCTAGAAGGAGAGACGAAATCATATCTTCAAATATTACCTCATTCAGAATGACAGTGGTATTTAGACAACAGAGCGATTTGTTGAATGATATAAAACCTACTTACACCTGTTGGGCAGTTGTGTCCCAACAAGCCTATTCAAACATCTTATAGATCCACATTAATTTTATAATCTAGAATTAAGTTTATAAAGGGGATCTATTTACAAATTTCTTAAACTCAATTGATGGTATATTTATGTATTCCATATATTTTGCTTTTATAGAAGAGGTTAATGACAATCTAGAACCTCTTTGTCACATCTGTAACAGGACACTATCAAAACCTGGAGGAGTTCCGTAAGGTCAGCATGGATTCATCGGAAGGCACCTTGGTTACCTTCCATGGAAAAGCAGCTGCCCTGTCAGGTAATAATGTGTGTCTTAGTACACCCTCTTTGTTTTCAATCTCTTAAGCCCCAAAATCAACCTGGGGCCACAGACAGAACTGCTATTGAAGGCAACATCACACACAAATAATTCATTAATGTGCGCAGGAAATCACAAATATTGGAAGGGTGGTCCCACAAAGAACTATGGAACTGTGTTCACTCCTGTGACTATCACCAGGACACCCTTCAGATAACATGCTTCCAATTGTTGAAAATAAAAGATATGATAGTCAATAAGTCTCAACATTCTGAAAGGTGTCATTGTGGTGACAGGTCAATTGTATGGAATAATTATTTCAAGCAGAAAATCAAGCAGGTTAGCAATAATTGCATTTTGTAATACATACATGCAGTATACCCTCACACACACAAGAACCCCAAGGAAGCATTAGGCTTGTGTTTGGGTTTCTTGAGATCATGAGACGGATATACGTTGTTTGAGAAATCAGTATCTTGAAGTAGCATGTAAATAAATAATGTGTGCTCATTAGGAACTTCCAGAAGTCTTTAAATTGTCCTTTGATGAACACACATGATTACAATGTAGCTAGC
Organism: Alouatta palliata; assembly: GCA_004027835.1. Classification (NCBI taxonomy): domain Eukaryota; kingdom Metazoa; phylum Chordata; class Mammalia; order Primates; family Atelidae; genus Alouatta; species Alouatta palliata. Next base: position 34,457 of record PVKV010019770.1, on the reverse strand, counting down.
TCCTTCTTCTTATTCAGCTTTCGGCTTTACTATCACTCCTTTGGATATCATGCCTTCACAAGGCCTTCCTTGACCACCCAGTCTAAAGTAACTCTTCCTTTCTCTTCAACACATTATGTGCTTTAAAAATTGTCAATAACCCATCACCTCTTGATATGTTCCTTCTGTTTACTTATGTAATTATTTTCCCTCTTTCCCAGCTAGAAATTCAGCTCTATAAAAGTACAATCCGTTTTCATTTTCTTCACGATTATACACTTAATATCTTGATTTCCATGTAACACTGTTTCTTCATATAAGTGTGTGGAAAAATATTTTTAAATTATGTCAAGCCTGGGTGATGTTTCAACTAATGTTTATTAAGGACACATGATGTTCCCCTGACTCTTAGTTAGGACAAATAATTATACCATTTACTCTTCATAACCATCCTGAGGTGAGCATTCACATGGATTCTACAAATGAGAAACCTAAGGTTCAGAACATATTGGAGTTTGTTTTCTTTATACTCCAATGTCCCAGATGGTACATTTCCATACGATCTATCACTTGATTACACATTTGCTTTTGTTTCTAGCGTTTGCTATATTTGGGACTACATACCCAAGTGTATTTTAAGCTCCTTAATGATAGGGATAGTATCTTCTATTGGTTTTGTCTTCATAGTAGTGTTCATGACAGTTGTGGGCATGTAGATGTTGACAGATGGTTGAAGTAGTTATGTAGGAAGATGGAAAATTCATCTCCATAACTGGGAGTGGAACGTGATCCTTCGTACAGGTCACAGAATCTCTCCTCATATCCTTCAGGGAATGGATCTCTAACTAAGAATTGAGGATCAACTCACATATCTAGTCTGACATAAAGTTAATATGGAATCACACAATTCTCTATTCATTGATATTCCTTAGGGGAGAAAAGCATGTACGGTTGCACTGTATCCCTACCTTTACATTTGTATATACTTCACTAATTGTTCATATTTCATGCCTGTCCTTGTCCCTTCTCCCACTGATATCAAAATCTAAAATAAACATGTGGTTTCTCTCAAAAAGACTGGGGCAGGAGCTATCTCCTGGAAGCAACATTTGGTTGTATTTCTTAGGGTATTTTGCTTGTTTTGAGACAGAGTCTGACTCTGTCGCCAGGCTGGAGTGCAGTGGCACAGACACAACTCACTGCAGCCTTGACCTCCTGGGCTCAAGTGGTCTTCCCGCCACTTGTAGCTGGGACTACAGATGCATGTTGCCATGCTTGGCTAATTTTCCTTAGTTTTTGTTGAGATGGGGTCTTGCCATCCTGCCCAGGCTGGTTTCAAATTCTTGGGCTCAAGTTATCCTCATGCCTTGACCTCACAAAGCACTGGAATTACAGGCAGGAGTCACCATGCCCAGCCTTAAGCAAGGCTTACAAATACAGAAGCCTGGTCCTTAAGCAGTAGAATGAAAAGTATTACTAATTTTAAGCCTGTGTTGATGATTCTGGCTTCCTTCCAGTAAACAAGACAGAGAACAATGAAGGCTTCAGTCCCTTCTAAATCTAAGACAGTGTAGTGCACAAGGCTTGGGTGTAACTGTGATGTTAATAAAAAATAGTTATCATTTACTCAAGTATTGAGAATGTATCAGGCACTTTAGGGCATTGATCTAATCACCCTCCCAAGTATTTTCATGTCTACATTTACAGTCTAGGAAACTGAGGAACAGAGAGGCTGAGTAACTTGTGTAATGTCATGTAGTCAGTTAATGGCTGATGTGAAATTTTGGCAGGAGATGCTGTAATTGCAGTGCCTCAAATCAAGATATGAGCAGGTTCTACTGGGTGTATCTTCCATCTCCAAAATAAATTCAGAATATGTAGATTATATGAATGCAATAAATTTCTTCCCATTTAAACTTGGTCTACATGTGCTTTCTAGCAAATTATGATGAATTAAACATGCTATTGCATGCACTTTTGGTAAGCTTCAAAAGGGAGGTAATTGAGAACAGTTAGTACCAGTTGTATAATTCTAGCACATAGTGATATTTAAATACCATGATTGATAAATAAAATGTATGTTACAGTTTGAATAATACTGTCCTTTAAGATTCCTAAATTAATAATATAGGCTCATTATTTTAGGTGATTCTATTGTCATGCATAGCCATGATATATTCATTTTCCATTGCATCTGGTATAAAATATATATAAACTACTGAAAATATAGTTTATCTCTATGAAGTAGTTATATATCCAATATAATTAATGCATTTCGACTAACTTAGGATTCCTAACCAGTAGAAATTTCTTCCTTCTTGTTTTCCTAAAATATAGCTTTAGTTAGCCAGAGGAAATAAACTGGAGGAAATACAGTCATTAAATTACCCAGTTTAGTAAGGATACTTTCCTTGAACTCTGCCTTTTTAATAGACAATTTCTTCCTTACTTAGAATTCATTATTCATTCCTAGTATTTCTAGTTTTACTTTTTGTCTTTTAATAAGACAATTTTTATCAATTCCAGAGCTGATTATTAAAAGATTACATTGTATTTTTTCCAAAGATTTTTGAATGTGTTACAAAAATGTGAAAGACTTAATTCAAAAGAGGGAAATGGATTCTCTTGGCACAAAAACATGGCACTTGTATACAAATTGTTCATTTGAATCACAAAACCCATAAATATAGGCTGGGTAACATATTTGCACACCAACCAAAATATAACCTGAAACTATATTATCATACTTCAATTGCTTTATTTAGAAAACCATTTTTAAAATTAGCTATAAAATATCACACTTAAAATTTTTGTATGTAATAAACTGTATGTATTTGTAATCATGAGACCATATTTAATAGATGACTTACTTGGAAAAGCAAATTAAGCAAAATCCATTATTTATTTTTCTAGTGAAAGAATAGGAAAATCTGGCAAGGGAGTGAGCTGTCAAATATGTAACTCATTTTAAATTACTATTGGGTTTTCCTTTGTTTACATGACAATAGTAGTCCTCCTCTACAATAGTACAAAATGTTTTTCCCATTTTCAGAATTCCTATCTGAGACTTAGCACTGGCTCCCAAACTACAGTGTGCCTCCCCATGCAACTAAATCTACATCTTCCAATTTACAAATAAACGGAATGAACGGTGCTGTTAAAATCCACACTTTCAGAGCAGATTCTTTCAGAATAATTTTCTGGTGTATGTTCATAAGTGTTCAGCATGTGCTTAATATTTATATTTTATGAGTTGATTATTTGATTTATACATCAAGCACGGCACATTCATCAGGAGAGCAAAGCAATGTGGGAAATGGGCCATTTGTCATTTGGATCTGACGAATTATTAAATCGTATCAATTTGTCCAGTTTCAACTTATCTAGGAATATATGAAAGCCTGATTTCAGAGACATGTTTTTAATGCATTTATTTTCCATACAGAAAGTTGTATCATTTGGTGCTAAAGAGATTTTTATTTTAGAAAGGCATAATTTCTAGCTTACAAATGACCAGAAGAGGTTTTGCACACTTTGTGTTTATAAAGTCACATTACTGAGTGTTGATAGAAATAAACAGATAAATCAATTGATTAATCTATGACTTATAAGGTGGATGATGCCAGATCAACTTAAAAGGAGTTGGTATTCTCTTAGAAAAATTCATGCACAGCTTTCAATTAATGCTACATTATTTTGTATATTCTGACATATTCATTTGTATTGCTCCCCAGGAATTTAATGAGGGCAGGTTTTTCCTCTCTCTGCAGACCTCAAGGCCTTCAAAACTAAGGAATCCATCTCTTCACTCCCAAGGTATTTAATTCTGTGCTCTTAACACAGTAGGAAATAAATTCTTGTTACGTAAGGTAAATCTGTATGAATAGACCTTTGACAACTGTTAAGATATTCTCTCATTCATGAAGAGTTCAAGCATTTTCAAGAAATACTTTCCATTCAATATATTCAATATGTTTGTAAAAATCTGTCATTTAGGTTTTCAATGACTATGCATATGAGAATTTGAGTATGGTCTTCAAATTGGTGTTAAGGTGACAATATTGGTGTAACTATTTTAGAAAAGATAAATCGTAAATGATGCTAATTCCAAAGATTGATGGAGTGCACCTATGTGCCAGGGACAGTACTAGATATGTAAATAGCTTACAGTGTAATGGTGGGGACAAAATTCCAAAACCAAATTATTCCAGTATATTACAGTGTCTCAGCCAAGTTTTCTTCAAAAATTACAGCCTTGGGTAAAGGTCTGAATATCAGCAAGTTTTATGGGAATATGATCCCAGGAAGCAGAAGTATAGAATGGGGAAAGTAAACATGCTGGGATTATCTGAGGAGCCTTACAAAGAGCATTTCAGAACTCAGCCCCAACAATCAAAAAGGAGAAGTAGTTATCTGCCAGCTCCAGTTACACATCAGTCAAGGGTGATTCACCTGGCATTAATTTCAGAAAAATTCAGGTTGCATGTACATGAGTGTTGGCAGGTTCTCATCCCACATTAAGGCAACAGAGAAGCCAGGGGCAGCAAATGGGCAGTGAATGAGAGGTAAGAATCACTGGCCTAAAGTGAAGTACTGTCCAGTTGCACATGCACGACGTCAGACAAACATATCTTGGGTTCTCTCATTCCTGTTGGAACATGGTCTGAATAACAAGGTGGAGTGAGAGGATATCGAACTGTCCAATACATAAGGTAAATGCTAAGATCAAAGGCAGTGTCAAAGCAAAGAGGAGGAACCTTTTTAGACAAACCTGAGCTTTAGGGAATACTTCTGAGATAATATTATTCCTAGGTTAAAAATAAAATAAAATGTAAGATGATATTAGATGTTAAGAATGGAATTGGACCCTAAGGATTGTGGTTGAGAATATAAGGCTTTAAGTACCCTAAGCTACAAATTCAAAACCACCAGCTACCTCTCCATGGGACTTACTGAAATGAGAGCCATTTCACAGTACCAAAGTCACTCCACTCTTTGTCCACATAAGAGGAATGTGTTACCTCTTGATAAAATATGATGTTCATGAAGAGAGGTCATTTACTCCTTTAAAATCTCTGTGGAAGAGCAGTGCTTTCATCTTCCAAATCAAGAGGAAAGAGCCCAGAAGAGTCACTTGGCTGGGTATGTTTGGGGTCACTGTATCTGAAAAAAGGATTAAAAGAGATTTCATGGTGGGCACTTCTAGAAGTGAAGTCCCACCAGATGCTCTGGCTCTCAAATGGAACGGTCCTTTGAATTAAGCTTCCTCATTGTGTCTGATTTTTGAGGACATTCCTTATTTTCCTACTGCCCTATCAATGCTTTTCAAAAGACTTAAAGCACAAATCACGAAGAACAATAGTTATGTACATTAAATATAACATCATTTATTTCACCTTCTTAAATACTTCTTTCAGTCCTGACAGAGACTGCAATTAATTTGGACCTTCTCATTTATTACTTTTTTGGACATTTGGCTACAATAAAAAATAACAAAATTTAATATATTTTTAAAAGATTTCGCTTGCTTGAAGTATAGATGCTGACTTCTCTATAAATGAATTGACCTGTTTCTCCCAGAAATGATCACAATGCAACCACGCTAACGATGACAAATCCTTCAGATTAAAGATTTACTGAACATTCCGGGTCATGTTCAGTGACTGATCGTGTTTATGATTTTACGTGGATCTGACCTATTCTTTAGATATTATAAATTGCCAAATTATTTTAGTTTTTTTTGTATATTTTAATGCGCTTTAGATTCTGGGGTACATGTGCAGATCATGCAGGATTGTTGCATAGGTACATACATGGCAATGTGGTTTGCTGCCTCCAACCTCCGTCACTTATATCTGGCATTTCTCCCCATGTTATCCCTCCCCAACCTCCCTACCCCTTGCTGTCCCTCCTCTATTCCCCCTCAACAGACTCCAGTGTGTGATTCTCCCCTCCCTGTGTCCATGTGTTCTCATTATTCAACACCTGCCTATGAGTGAGAACATGCAGTGTTTGATTTTCTGTTCTTGTGTCAGTTTGCTGAGAATTATGGTTTCCAGACTGATCCATGGCCCTATAAAGGACATGAACTCATCACTTTTTTATGGCTGCATAGTATTCCATGGTGTATATATGCCACATTTTCCTTGTCCAGTCTATCCTCGATGGGCATTTGCATGGGTTCCAGGTCTTTGCTATTGTAAATAGTGCTGCAATGAACATATGTGTGCAGGTGTCTTTATAACAGAATGATGTATAATCCTTTGGATATATACCCAGTAATGGGATTGCTGGGTCAAATGGAATTTCTATTTCTAGGTCCTTGAGGAATCGCCACACTGTCTTCCACAATGGTTGAACTAATTTACACTCCCACAAACAGTGTAAAAGTTGTTCCTATTTCTCCACATCCTCTCTAGCATCTGTTGTCTCCAGATTTTTTAGAACACCATTCTAACTGGTGTGAGTTGGTATCTCAACATGGTTTTGATTTGCAGTTCTCTAGTGACCAGTGATGATGAGCATTTTTTCATACGTTTGTTGGCCTCATATATGTCTTCTTTTGAAAAATGTCCATTCATGTCCTTTGCCCACTTTTGAATGGGTTTGTTTTTCCTTGTAAGTCTGTTTCAGTTCTTTGTAGCTGGATATTAGCCCTTTGTCAGATGGGTAGATTGCAAAAATTTTTCCCATTCTGTTGGTTGCTGGTTCACTCTAATGATTTTTTTTTTTTTTTTTTTTTTTTTTTTTTTTTTTTTTTTTTTGCTGTACAGAAACTCTGGAGTTTAATTAGATCCCGTTTGTCTATTTTGGCAATTGTTGCCATTGCTTTTGGTGTTTTAGTCATGAAGTCCTTGCCTATGAGTATGTCCTGAATGGTTTTCCCTAGGTTTTCTTCTAGGGTTTTTACGGTGTTAGGTCTTATGTTTAGATCTTTAATCCATCTGGAGTTAATTTTTTATGTAAGGTGTCAGGAAGGGGTCCAGTTTCTGCTTTCTGCACATGGCTAGCCAGTTTTCCCAACACCACTTATTAAACAGGGAATCCTTTCCCCATTGTTTATTTTTCTCAGGTTTGTCAAAGATCAGATGGTTGTAGATGTGTGGCATTGCCTCCGAGGCCTCTGTTCTATTCCATTGGTCTGTATCTTGGTTTTGGTACCAGTACCATGCTGTTTTGATTACTGTAGCCTTGTAGTTTGAAGTCAGGTAGATATTTTTAAATAAAATTATTGAGTAAGAATAATAGTAGATGAATTGTAACTTAAAAACATGTTCTAATTCCGAGAACTGGACGTAGAAAATGAGGAAAAGTACAGAGTGGGGGAAATTAACATAGTTTATTGAATGTGAAGGTTAATTTGAAAACACTCAAGTTCTGAATATGCTGGTATCCCTTCAATTATGGGAGTGGGATGTATATGCAAGCTGGAAACAGGATAGGTGGTCTTCCAAGTGATGTTTATTGATGAAACTTCTTCATGAATTTTTATACCCATATGACTGGTCCTCATAATAGAACCAGTGCCTGAGGAACAGAAAGTAGAAAGGATGATTGAGAAGGAATATCTAAATATATGTCTAACTTTCCTCTTTGGAGAATATAAAGAAAACCTCTTGAAGATCAATCTATAGGGTTTAAAATGTGTTTTCAAGGAAAGAGTAAATAGAACTTTTCTAATTTCTAGAAAGGGGTAAATAGCAATTGGCAATGAGTGTTTTATTTGTTTCATCATATGTTTAATACAAACTAAAGGGAAACAACTGTGATGGAGGGTAGAAAAAAACCAACAAAGTTTTCTTAAAGTTTCCAGACCCAATGTGAACATTAAAACAACAGTATTAAGTATATATAAATGGAGGCAGTTTGGCCCAGACAGGCTGGCAAATATAATATTTAAGTGAAAAAGGCACCAAAATGCTTCCTCTTCTATTAAAAATCCAACAAATCTTAATTTAAACTTAATTACAGTTTTAAGTAAAACATTACACATTAATTATCCAGTCTCCAAGGACATGCAAAATAATGTCCTTTTGCAGGAAGCTGGTTGAGCATTGACTGGTTGCCAACGGTCAAACTAAAGAATTTTTAAAGGGACCTGTATGCAAAGGTCTAAAAAGTTAAATGAAATAAGATAATATATACATGTATGAATAATTAGCATAACCTCCATAATAATTCTCTGTGGAACTATAACGCATAATGAAAGAGAATCACATTGCAAAGCAGGAAGTATTCATTCTTTTAAAGATGAAAAAATATATTATCATTTTATATAAATGTTCACGTATTTTCTGTTATAAGGGAAGTAACTTCAATCACAAAAATATTCAAGTTTAGAGATTCATGTTTTTATAACTCACAAATATTTTCTAATTTATTCTAAAGTATATATTTGTATGTTCAAAAGGATAATGAATCTACAAATTAAATACTTACATAAATGATGAGTAATGGGATCTAAATTTAATTTATAGGCTAAATGCAGGAATATCTGACATGCAAAATATGTCATCTACATTCATTGCCTTCAAATTTTACAGGTACCTAATACAAGTAACTGAACTCAAAATACAGGAAATAATCACTTCTAAGGGTCTAATATTGATTATGAGCCTAGACCTTGGCCGGTCTTCAACAAATAAGAAACTTTAATCAAAGGCCGTTTGCAAAAGTTCCAGATCACCATTAGCTGTTTGAATAGAAACCAAAGTAAAGCTTCCATTGGGAGAGTTTCATGTTGCCTGACATTCTTGCCCTTAGGAAAGTAATGGAGTTGTAGTCTACCTTTATTTTCCAATAGTAGTTTGCCTATTATGATGTGAACATCATTTTGAAATATAAATGGTTATATGTGATTGGAAAACTACATTTGAATTAAACATTTGTTAAAACTAACAAAATATATTCTGTTTCTTAGATTGTCATTCCTATTTCTCATTATCATTCTGCTTCTCTTCCTATACCAGCCATTCTAAAATGTTTGATTCGTAACCTTTTGTTGTATGTATTCTTATAAGACACGTATTGTGGTTTTGTGTTTATTTAAGTATTTTACATTCATAAGAGTATTTTCTTCTGCTTCCTTCTGCTTCCTTGTTTTATTTTAACACAATATTTTCAAGATATTTCCATTTTTCTGTGTTACATTTAGACTCAGGTAACTAGCCTCTATAATGGCTACCAATGATCTCCACTGCTTGGTAACCACGTCTGTATGTGATTGCTGCCCACAATGAGTCAGAGCTGGCCCTGTGTATAGCAAATAGGATGCAGTAGACATGATGTTGTGTGACTTCTGAGGCTAGGTCAAAAAAGGTAACAAGGCTCCCATCTGACTCTTTCTCTCTTAGGACTTGGAGTCAAGGAAATATGCTGGGAAGAAATCCAGGCCATAGGGAGAAGCTACATGTAGGCATTCTAGTCAACAGCCCCAAAGTCTGTTTCAAATGTCAAAGATGTGAGTCAGTCTTCAGAAAACTCTACCTAGCCTTCGAGTAGTCCCAGCTGAGGCCAAATGTAATGAGATGTGCTATCCCCACTAAATTTCAGACCTGTGTGTCAGTTTGGAAGCTGTGAGAAGCAAGTGATAAGAGATGTGTTGTAGAAAATGCTTGTGAAAAATAAAGGGTACAAGAGCATAGGAGGAGGGCAGAACCTTCAGACTGAAATGTAGGTACGACACTTTTGAAAAGAGACAAGGAAGAAATGAGGATGGGATAAGAGCTTCAGACTACATAGGATTGCAAAAAAAATCTTGGTCAGGCTGATGGGGAGCCTGTAAGCAAAGGGGCCTGTAGAGGAGTCCATCATTAGGCAAAAATGACCTGACACTAGTTCCCTTGCAGTGTTCAATCACTGGCTGTGAGGAACTCTGGGAGGGCGGCCTTGGCCGGAACACCACAGCCAATTAGAGGTATGACAGCTGGGGGATATCAGTCCATCTATGCTCCATACTAACTCTCTTCATGGCTGCCACAGTCTACTCTTTCAATGCACAAATCTGCTTCTCCATGTGTCTTTAGGATTCAGGAACCTTGTACTTCCCATGGACTTCATCTCCTACAGGCCTTCCTTCTTAAAATGTTGTCTTCTATTTGCTCTTTAAGAGGTGATTAGGCCATGAGCAGCACTTTGCAGTCATCAGTGGAATAATACAGTTATTGCAGGAGTGCATTAGTTATTGGAGGAGTTCCACTCCCCTTTTCTCTCTGTCATATATTCTCACCCTCTCCCAGCCTTCCTTGCCGTGTGATGCCTTCTACCACTCTACGAAACAGCAAGAAGGCCCTCACCAGATGTGGCCCATTCATCTTGGACTTCCCAATCTCCAGAACTGTGAGCCAACTAAATCTCTTTTCTTTATAAATTACCCTATCCGTGATATATTTTTCTTTTCTTTTCTTTTCTTTTCTTGTTTGTTTGAGATGGAGTTTCACTCTTGTTGCCCAGGTTGGAGTGCAGTGGCACAATCTTGGCTCACTGCAGCCTTCGCCTCCAGGGATCAAGTGATTCTCCTGCCTCAGCCTCCTGAGTAGCTGGGACTACAGACAAGCCCCACCACACCTGGCTAATTTTATATTTTCAGCAGAGATGGGGTTTCACCATGTTGGTCAGGCTAGTCTCGAACTCATGATCTCAGGTGATCCACCCGTCTTGGCCTCCCAAAGTGCTGGGATTACAGGCATGAGCCACCACACCAAGCCCTTTTTTCTTGTAAATTACCCAGCCTGCCATAATGCAGCAGAAATGGACCAAGACAAGGTGTTTCCTATTATCTGAAATAAATCTACATGATGGCATTCATCTCCAAAGATCCTCATTTCATCAAAACTGAAATTCTGCTTTGCACATTGACCACATTCATCAGTAATTTTCTGCAATTCACTAAGGGAGACCACTTCAGTTTCAGTATCAGTGGCAGCTGATTGATATACAACCTTCAAACTACATGGTCTTGCATGATTTTCAGATGTTCTGAAGCAGCCCAGACCTGCTCAACCTGAGGTCTTATCTTGAATCACCTCTCTATTACATTGCTTTTTCATCCAAATCTTTGAACATGTGTGATGCCTTCTGCAGTATCAACATGGTTCTCAATGGCATTTCACAATGAATGAGGTTTTCAATATACTTTGTGTTCAAATAGTGTGGAAAAGCATTATGGTACCAACAACACTATTCATATTTTTTTGCTTTTTTAAAAAATTTCTCACTTGTGGAAAATCATTGCATGCCTGGCAAATGAAGACAAGAACATAGTCAAAGTGATCTTATGAGTTCCCTTCTCCCAATTCAAGTTGATATTTATACATTTTCTTCCAATGAATGGGTTTTTTTTTCTGACCTTTAGATAAGCCTAATTTCTTAAACTCATATTTTCACTTAACACTGTAAAGAAGACAATGAATAATGCACAATAATTTTAAACAATAATCCAAGAAGAGCTAAGATATGACTGAAACACAATCTACATCGTCTCAATCAGACTCTTAAGCAACTCACATGCTTTTACTGATAACATTAAACTATGTTTTCAAAACAGATAATGAATGTGGGAGAAATCTTACAAGCAGTTATAAAAATATGTGGTTAAGATTTTGGATAGTTATATTCAAATGTATATTTATAACATTAGATTATTCATTGATGACTCATTCACATGAGAAGAGTACATGTTTTTATTTAGATCTTCAAGCAAGTGTGCGTGGGATATGACCGTCGAGAGGATTTTAATTTCTAGAGTGTGGGTAGAACAATGCTTTCAAAACCAGTAAGAAAATACAACTTACACTAAAAAATATGAGACAAGTGGAAAAAAGATTGATCTGAAAAATAAAAAGACCAGATGTGTGTCCTGTCATAAAAGCCAACAGAAGTGAGATTCTATAACAAATCATGCCAAAAATCTGAGAAAATGTCTACTTTTATTTTCCCATGAAAATTTAGGACAGCCCTTAATTATCCTAAATTTTCATGAGCAGTGTAATGTTTACTCCAAGTAAGCTTTACATTCTTCGTATCTCTTGAAAATAACAAGATAAATTATTCAGTTATACTTTGTTAGTAAATAATATTTTCATATAACACATCAAATAATGACTTCAGCAGAATGCCAAAGAGGGAGCAAATAGTTGTCTTTAGATTACTGTTAATAATTTATTTCGAAACCTGAAGTCTACACTGCCTAATAAGAATGCATCACCACCTTGCGGAAATTCCTTCAAACTACAGACACATGATCCCAAGATCCAGATCAGAAGAGACTAGCAGATCAACCTATTTCATTTCCATTTACTTTATTTTGACTATTACTCCTCGTAACTCACAACCAAACCTTAGTCTCTGAAACTAGCCAGTAAGTTTAACTCTAGACATAAATTTTCAACTGCTTAGTTTACTTGCTCACCTAATGCTTTGTTGCCACTTAAAATGCCATAACTTCCAAACCAAATTCTTCCTAATAGTTCTATTTAAATTAGCGGGCATTCATATAGTCATCAGTCACCTAGGCTAGTGGGCATTCACATACTGAGCAGTAACCTGGGCTAAAAATTTTGATCTTCTTTATTTTCCCATGAAGACCCACTTCACCTTAAAATTAATCACCAAGTTCTCTTAGTTCTCATTCCTTTCTTTCCCACGTATCCTCTCCTTTTTATTGCTACTAACAAGCTAGATTATGCCTTTTAATTCCACACCTAGGCTGTTACAACAGTCTTATAACCTGTACTTCCAGCATCTCCTCTTCCACCATTGCCACTGTTCTCTTGTGTGAATCTAACAAATTTTGTTTAGCTTAAATTTGCCTTAGGCTTTATGGCCTCCAATGCCCTTATCAGTGTCTATATGTTTCTTGCCTTTTCTTTCACCAGTGCACTAATTATCTGATGTTCCAACCATACTCTACCGACTGTACCCGAATATGTTCTGATACCTTTTCACCTCTGCTTTTAAGTTTATACCCCCTCTCTCTGGTATGCTCTTCTATCATATCTGAATGCCAAAATTCTTGGGAAGAGTGTTTTGCAGTGACATATCATGAACTTAAAGACATCTGATTTAAAAAGTGGTTCTTAATCTGAAAAGATATTTCAGTCCAGTTGTTACAGAGTTACACATGGAGTAATGGTTGTTCACTTGACAAAGTGAGGAGCTAAATCCATATTGGTAATGAATGGCATTAAACAATGTTGCAATCATATGATTCTTGAATGCAGAAATCATGTCTTTCCCAAGAACTAGAGCAAGTTCTTTGTGAAGATTTTCCTTATGTCCCCAACCAGAAAAGATAGATCATTACTCTTTACTCTCATAGCAACTTTGAATTAAACTGATGTGAGTTATTCTCATATCTACTTCAAGAGTATAAGAACTGTATAGAATATTGCTTTCTTTTACCTAAATTGCTATGATATAGAAGCTATGAATTCTCTCCTCACAGATACTAACAAAACATAACTCTGTATCCACACTTACTTCAACTCTCAACAAAACCCAAAGGGTAGGAAATGGTGTCTGCTCATCACCACCCCTCCTTCCTACAAGACTTCTCTTTATCCTATGAAACTGAAAGAAGGGCATGACACGTGAGGGAATAGAGTGTACCCTAACATATGTTAATTCTGACTCAGTTAGTTTGCTATATACTTTTGTTCCTTCTTTGTAATAATCCTGAATAATGATTCTACTTAGAGTTCAGCAGGGATTTTGATCTTCTAGTTTTATTTACCAGCCCAGATCTCCTTATTGATCAAACTTGTACTTTGATAAAATGAATCTTATCATTTTTCAAAGAATAATGCATATAACTTTAGTTTTCAATAAATGATTTATTTGTACTGCATAAGAGAGCACAGAGTGAGTTGGTCATTAGGTGGTGGTTCCGACAATGAGAACTGAGCATATGTTGAGAATCACATCGGGTCACAATTGCAACAGGGCTTTTTCCAGAGATTTCGTGAGATTGGAATGAAGCAAGATACATAACCTTTTAAGCAAGATACACTAGAAACAGATCAGATAGGCATATTCACAAGATCAAACAGAGGAGCGAGTCTTTGGTCAAGTGTTTAAGCAGCACCAGGGAGAGTTCCCGTGTACATTATTGTCAACCTTTAGGAAATGAATGGTCAGCTCTTTTACAACTGGTGGCCAGGAACTTTTTAAACAGACCTAATATCCCAAAATAGTCTATCAGATAGCATAGGTCTCAGGTCTGTTTAGTCAGATCTCTATCCTCCATGCAAACGATTCCATTCTCATCTATCTAAAACATATTGGGATATATAATGCAGATTAATTGGGAGCTCAGCTAAATGAGCTAAAAAGAATCACTTTACCTAAGGTATGTTCCCCTTTCCAGAGCAGCCCAAACCCAGTGACTCATTGATTCTGTGTTACAAAGGTCAAGAGCTCTCTTTTCTCAACTCTGCAAAATTTTGACGGGCCATTAACGCACTTATGCCAGAGGTTGCAAATTATTTTGTGTTAAAAATCAGACCTCGGTGATTACCTTGAGCAGTAGGATATAAATAACTGCCACAAGCTTAGCGTTCCAATAATGGAACACTAGGCATAAATGCATTTAAAGCTTCAAGCCCCTCATGGGGTCATCTAAGACCCTATTGCAACTGTATCTAACTCAGCTCAATCCTGCTTCTCCCAGAATTGTTGATCCAGAGAACATCTACCACCATAGAAAGGACACTGAACAACCAGATACACAGAATTATTCAGCCAGCTGATATGAGTCAACATCTGTCATCAACCACCACAGTGCTGGTACAATGATTGTATCAGTGGAATAGCCAGAGAGGTAGGGATGGTTGCTAAGGATAGGTTAAGCAAGGTGGCTTCACACTCACCAATGCTAAAACCATTACTGCTGCAAAATTCCAACCTGCTGGCAACAAAGACCAATACTAAGCATCTAATTAATAGGGCATAGTTCCTTGAGGAAACAAGCTGGGCACTTGGTGACAACTCTATTACATTTGATCTTTTCATCTCGGGAAGGGGTAGTGATTTATTTTGTTGCTAACTGACACGTATTCTAATTGTGGATGAGACATTCTTATCCACAGAGCCACAACTAGCCACAGCTATCCAGGGACTTAGAAAATATTTGATATGCTGGAACATCATCCCCTATAACTTTTCATCAGATCTATGGGCCCACTTTCCGGCAAAGCTGGTGTGACAGTGAGCACATGACCATAAAATAAACCAATCGTATCACCACAGTAGCTGATGTTCCTATAGAGCATTTAATGGCCTATTAAAGGTACAGCTGAGGTGTTAGCTTAGGGATGATACCCTCCAAAGACAGATGCTATGTTTAAGGACACATATAAACACTATTATATAGTGCAAAGATCCCAACAGACAGAATACACAGGTCTGGAATGACATGCTACAAGCAGAAGTAGCCCTGCTTACCATCATTCTCAGTGACTCACTTGAGAAATTTGCATTTCCTGGCTCTGCATCCTGTCCCTGGGGACACAGAAAGAGTCTCATTGCACTTTCAGCTACAACTCTTGCTTGGACGCTATGTATTCCTTGTACCAAGGAATCAAGAGGCAAAAGGAAAAATTTTCAGCCTGGAGGGAGCAATTCACCCAGATCATCAAGAGGAGGCAGGGCTGCTGTTACACAATGGGGATAAGAAGGAATATGTTTGGCACCCAGGTGGTCAACTGGGATGCCATGTCAATGGCAAATGGACAAGTGCAGTATCCTCAAAAGAGCATGGTAATCAGCAGCGTGGACCCCTCTGAGATGAGGATATTGGTCACCCAACTAAATAACCATCTAGACCAGCAGTGTTGCTAACTGAACATAAGGCACTCTACAATAGACAGCAGAGAAGGGAGACGCTGTTTCAGTGGCAGCCCTGAGACCAGCTGCAGCAGCAATGGCTGTGAATCCTCCACTAAACTTTCTCTTATTGGTTTCCCTGAAGAAAAAAGGCCCACTAGAGTCCACAAGGACAAAACCAATTCAGCACATATGTAAAGCAAGTAGAGTCAAGTAGCTCAAGGGTTAGATTGTCAGAGATGCTCTGATGTCCTGCCCAAATTCTCCCTTCAGGACTGAGGAAATGATTCTCCAGCTCCTGAGAAGTTGGTTAAAGGCTTTTAGACCTGTGCTCCACTCTTTTTAGAATTAACACTGGCTGAAGAGAACTGCCTTAGCTCTCACAGAAGCCCACATCCAGTGCCTAGTAAACATGGGACTGTAAAGGCTAGACCCTTTTTGAAATTTTTGGTAAAACCTAGAAGGTGCATCTCAGCTTATAGCCACCAAGAGGTTAGCTGAGGCCTTTGGTGCATTTGTATCACAGTCCCAATTCTGCTTCCTTTCTCTCCCTACCCAATTCTGCCTCCTTTCCTTTCCAAAGGAAATGCTAATCAAATGCCTTCATACTAATCTTTCATTTCAATGTCTACTTCAGAGGGGACTCAAGCTGTAACATCTTTGGTTTATTTTCAAATCGGTCCCCTGTTGAGTTTTGCTGTGGCTAGGGAGCAGAACCACCAGTGTGGGGTTCTGCTGGGACCTCGGAGAGCCTACATCCCAGGATGCTGGGTGGTCCTGAAGCCTCCTCCACCTTACCTCCACGATATTGGTAGAAGTTTGTGACAGTTGGGAGCCTTTGGGGCTGTTGAAGTCACCGTGTGTATTCCAAGCTTCCAAACAACAGAAAGTCATTCCTTCCTTTTTAAAGGGTGCTTAAGTTCCAGCAGATGCCACGTAAAGGGTTTGCCATTTGATAGCCCTGGGGAACATTTCTGCAAATACCACTGACACATCCACCTTTTGTATACGTCCTGGGTAATGACAGGTGGCTTTTGTGGCCAGTATTAAACTGGAAGTTCATACCTAAGTACTGTAATAATACCCCAATGTTTGAGGAGCATGTTTTGTATACAAATACATTGTTAATCTCTGTTATGTATCATACTAATTCTTACACTGCCTGTATATCTTAGTATGATGCTGATATATAACTAAATTTGGTACTTATATTTTCATATGAAAATGAGTTGTAGTTGTGAAAGTTTTGAGTAGATATTACTTTATCACTTTTTGAACTAAGAAACTTTTGTAAAGAAATTCACTATACATATATATGCCTTTTTCGTATCCCGTTTATTCCTGTTAATGTATTTGTCCATTTTGGTGCACAGAACTGGGTAAATGAAAAGTTGTGTTTAATTTCTTCAAAATGTATATATTTAGTCCTGCATCTTTTAGCACTTTGAAATACCTCATGTGTATAAAAATAAATAGCAATTAAATGATGCAACTCAAAAAAAAAAGCTGTAACGTCTACTAAGAGTGAATAAATTCAATATTTCTGTGGATGATATAAGCTTTTATTTACAACTAAACGAGACACAGTCTTCACAATCTTTAAAAGAAATTCGCAGGATATTATGTGTATTTAGTTATATCCTCAATGTGTTCAGTTGATAGAAAAGTATAAGCTCCCTGAATCTATTCGCATTTTTTTCCAATAGGAATGTAGATAGGCTTCTTTTAATATTTTAATTTTAATTTTTTATTTTTAACTATGGGTACATAATAGTTGTACACAGTTATGAGAAATATGTGAGTCTTTGATGCAGACATATGATGTGTGATGATCAAATCAGGGTCATTGTGGTATCCATCACCTCAGGCCATTTATTGTTTCTTGGTGTTAAGAACACTCCAATTTCACTCCTTTAGGTTATTTATGCAATAAGTTATTGTTAACTACAGTCACCCTACTGTGTTACTGAACATTAGATCTTATTCATTCTATCTAACTGTATCTTTGTACCATTAACCATCACCACTTTCTCCCCCTCTATGCTTCTCTCCCACTATGCTTCCCAGCCTCTAGCAACCATCGTTGCACTCCCTATCTTCGTGGGTTCAATTGTGTATATGAATCAATGAAGCATATATTTCAAAAGGTATATGCTTTGGAGAACATCCTTAAATGTTGAGAAATCTCTTTAATATTAAAGAGAATTAAAATTATAAAGCCTGAATACACATATACCATAATTGTAGCCAAAGATTACATCATTTATATAATTTAACTTTTAACTAAAGCATCCCAGATGTTTCAGTTTCAGGAGAATCATTACTCAAGTAGAGTACATTTTCTGTCATGATCAGGAAAACGAATGTGTTAGCTAATCATATTCTCCTTAATATTCATACTCACCATGTTTGAATTAACAATTTTCAAATAATTAGAACACATCAATATACATTTAATATCCAATGACTTTGAAAACAACCTAATAGCTTTTTATGATTCATAAGTAGTTTTAGGATCTTATTACATCAGAAGTGTATCAATACAGACATTGTAATTTAGATTTGCAGGAACAACTGCTAAGCAAGATTGATCTGCTGTTATATCCCAGAATAATTATTATATTGTTATAATATTTTTGAACTACATGTTTTAGAGACAAAGATCACTAGAGATGTTCAGGCTATACCTTAATTGCGTCCCACAGTCAAAAAGGAATAGATCAAGTTGTTTGCTTAACTTTCAAGTAGTTAATTAGTTGGTCAGTATGTGTACTTGAGAAATAACTGGGGGAAAAGAAATGAACAGTAGTAGTAAACAAATGTAAAAATGTAATAGGCCAGTGTTGAGTGTCATATGTATCTGGCTCCTGGCACCATGGAAACCACCTGCAATGTGAAGCTCTTTCATTAGCATCTCTGTTCACAAAAGAAGACAAGGTTGCTCTGGTATATTTCTTCTGAACAACTACAACTCACTTTGTGAATACACCTGACATGTACTCTGTATCATTTCAGTACTCATCCTACCTTGTTGTCAAGGAAACAGACATCAGCACCACTTACAAAGTAGTAAGAAACGTGCAAAAGAACAGAAGTATACTGTATATTGTGGTGGGTTAGAGTCCCTTTCTCTGAGGAACAGCTTCATGAGATTCAATGTTAATGAATAAAACCCAAGCTCACTGCAAAGCATGAGATCAGAAAATGACAGATAAGATGCTAAAAACGATGCTCACTGATGGCAGAACAATAACAAGGGTGAGCTGGCCTTATGTTTACTGATAAGTTTATTAACCAATATACCCATTATATGCAACATATAGTATGTATGCTAAGTTCATATAGTGAAAACTGTAAAACTTGATTAATTCAGTTAGTCAATCTTTTGAAAAAATCAGTAACTAAAATCAAGTATGTAAGCAAGTGACTAAATGCAACTAATTTATTTCAAGTTATAAATTCATTTGCTTGGGGGATATGTTTTTGTTCAAGTCCATATACTGAAGTGATTAAGGACTTGGGTTCTAAAGTCAATTTTTCTTGTAATCAACTTGCAACTAACTTCCAAAGGCAGAAAAAAAGACGACACATTCAGAGCAGTTAAACTGGAAATAATTTAAGAAGAAACCTTCCAGAGGGAAGATTGACACAAACAACAAGGGATGGTAAAGAACCAAGGGGTTAGAAAAAATGGGAAGCCATTGAGCGAGCACAGTGGCTCATGCATGTAATCCCAGCACTTTGGGAGGCCAAGGCAGACGGATCACCTGAGGTCAGGGGTTTGAGACCAGCCTGACCAACATGGCAAAACCCCGACTCTACCAAAATTATCCAGGCATGGTAGTATTTTCCTGTAATCCCAGCTACTTGGGAGGCTGAGGCAAGAGAACTGCTTGAACCTGGGAGGCAGTTCAGTGAGCCAAGATCATGCCATTGCACTTCAACCTGGGCAACAAGAGCAAAACTCTATCTCAAAAAGAAAAAAGGAGGGCTGGGGAAGCAAGAACTCAAGAAACAGCGTTACCAGAATGTGATCTAAGTGGAATGAGCACCAGTAAGACCTATGATTGTAGAGGGAAGCAGATAATCCCTAGCAAGGCAGGAAAGGAACAGGGAGGGGCAGTAGGGTAGGGGAAAATCACTCCTTTTCTTTCATCTTTCACCATTAAGATCCTGTTACTATGTCCCATTGGCTGAAGCCAACCAGAAGCCAGGGGAAAAGAGAATGTGGTTGAGGCAGTGTGAATAGTTCAGCCTCTCACAGGAGGATAAAGAACAGTGGAAAGTTGATATAGGGAAAACAAATAGAAAATGATAACATATCCACGCATTACACATTAGTTACACTACCTGAAGCATATTACTTAACTTATGCTTCTACCTCATCATCTTTAAAATACTATTGGTCAGGCAAGGTGGCTCATTCCTGTAATCCCGGTGCTTTGGGAGGCCAAGACAGAAGGAACACTTGAGACCAGGAGATCGATATCAGCCTGCTCAACATAGTGAGACCCCTATCTCTACAAAAAAACAAAAATTAAAACAGCCAGGCACAGTGGTGCAAACCTGTAGTTCCACATACTCTGGAGGCTGACGTGGGCTGAGCCCAGGAGTTCGAGGTTGCAGTGAGCTATGATCTCGTCACTACACTTGTAATAATAAAATAAATTGCTAATAATAGTATCTTATTTT
Organism: Alouatta palliata; assembly: GCA_004027835.1. Lineage (NCBI taxonomy): Eukaryota > Metazoa > Chordata > Mammalia > Primates > Atelidae > Alouatta > Alouatta palliata. The sequence continues at coordinate 13,964 of PVKV010019770.1, read as the reverse complement.
TATGGATATTGTAGAAATGGCATGCAAAAATGGCTAGAAAAATCATAATAACTCAATAAAACCTAGCTGTTATTATTTTTCCAAGCCAGTTTATGAAAAACATCAAAGTATTCTTGCCACGAGATGTGGAGAGGGCAACTTGGAAAGCAGAAACTTTAGGAGGCATTCAAACATAAAGGACTAAATACATACAACAGTTAAAATTCAATAATTTTTGCATGCTTCAAAAAAGAAAATACTTTTGAAATTATAAAAAGCAATTCCTTCTTCACTGTACAATGTGTAAACAGTCTTTAGTCTTACTCTTCCTACAGCAGAGACATCAACTTCTTTCATATTCATAGCTAGCTGGGATCGGTGGTCTGTACACAGAAAACTCACTTCCTAAAGATGTTCACCTGCCAATCCTCAGAACCTCTGAATATATTACCATGCATTTCCATGTATGGGATTAAGTTAAGACTCGTAACATGAAGAGATTACCCAGGTGGGCACAACGAATCACAAGGGTCCTTGTGACAACGGAAGCAGAGGTTGAAGTGATTGGAGGAAGTAGTCAAAAGTGAAGCAAAGTGTGTAGCCTCTAGAAGCTGGAAAAGGCAAGGAAATCAATTGTCTCCTAGAGCTTCCACAAGGAAGGAAGCCCTGCCAACCTCTTTTTTTTTTTTTTAATGTTTCTTATTTATTTTTATTTATTTATTTTTTTAGATGGAGTCTCCTCTGTCACCCAGTCCGGAGTGCAGTGACGCAATCTCGGCTCACTGCAACCTCTGCCTCCTGGGTCCAAGCGATTCTCCTCCTCAGCCTCCTGAGTAGCTAGGATTACAGGCATGCACAAACACGCCCAGCTAATATTTTGTATTTTAAGTAAGATGGGGTTTTACCATCTTGGTCAGGCTGGTCTCGAATTCCTAACCTCACGTGAACCACCCGCCTCGGCCTCCCAAAGTGCTGGGATTACAGGCGTGAACCACTGTGTCCAGCCTCCTGTCAACCTCTTGAATATAGGGCTTCTGATCTCAAGAACTGTAAGATAATAAACTTGAGTTGATATTAGCCTCTAAGCTTGTGATAATGTGTTACAACAAATATAAAAAACTAACACTAATTGTTTTCCTCTGATTCAGCAGATCCACTTCCAACCTTGTCTGAGTTGGTCTGTGCCACAGGAGGCTGACCTCTGACTTCTAGCTGAGACTAATGAATAGAAGGTACTGGCAGGCAGTGGAATGGCTGGAAGAAAGAGGCCGAAGTATTTATCCTTTTGTGACCTTTAGATCACTGCGGTTTTGGTGGTGATATTGTTTCCCTACAGCCACCACTGATAACAGCATCTTCTCTTCCCCAGCTTTCAGGGTCCCAGACCAGGACTCAGAACTCCCCACTGTTGCTAGTCTCATGTGCTTCCCTACCCAGGCTGGATCCCTTAGCCCTGCCCACATTTCCACACATAATCCCTTCATTAATAGTCCTCTAGTTAAATCTTTGGAGTGTGTCGTCTCTTTGATGCCAGTCCACTGATTCAACATAAAATATCTTTATAACTATTCATTTAAGACTCAGTGAGTTGAGTCTGAAAATTCCCCCAAGGTACTCTTAAAGGATATCAAGCTTAAGGAAATCTAAGATAGCACAATGGTTCATCAGTAATTCAATTTTTAATTTTTTCATCTTTCAAACTGAGTTATAACATAGCTGCTCTTTGGCTAGGTAGGGTGGCTCACGCCTGTAATCTCAGCTCTTTGGGAGGCTGAGGTGGGCAGATCCCTTAAGTCCAGGATTTCAAGACCAGCCTGGGCAACATGGAGAAACTCTACAAAAATTAGCTAGGCATGATGGTACATGTCTGTAGTCCCAACTGCTTGGGAGGCTGAGGAAAGGAGGATCATTTGAGCCTGGGATGCAGAGGTTGCAGCGAGCCAAGACTGTGCCATTGCCCTCCACCCTGGATGACAGAGCAAGACTCTGTCTCAAAACATAAAAATAAAATAAAACAAAATAAACCATAGCTGCCTCCACTTCAGAAAAACGGAACCTTCCCATTTAAAAAAATTACGGTTGTTCATATTTATATATAAAAATAACATTTATAGAAAAGTTACAAAAATGCTTTCAAAGAACAAAAAATGTATTTAAGGTGCTTTTTAAATTAATTAACAAAGATATAAAGAATAATAGAGACAGTTTATGAAATCATACAATTTACTGCAATAAGAAGGTCAATCAGGTAAATGGATCATTACAGGAAGGTAAATAGAATATAATTTTTTAAAAGTATGTTCCTATCAGTTGCACATTTATTTTGTGTGCAGTCTATCAAACTATTACTATAGCTGCTTTTAAGAGCTATATCAATGCAATGCAACTATCTGGATTAATCAAAAGTATTTAGTCAGCTGGGTATGGTGGCTCATTCCTGTAATCCCAGTACTTTGGGATGCCAAGGTGGGAGAATAGCTTGAGGATAGGAATGCTAGAGACCAGCCTGAGCAATGTAGCAAGACCCTATCTCTTCAAAGTAGTTTTTAAAAATTAGCCGGGCATGGTGGTGTACACCTGCAGTCCTAGCTACTCGGGAGGCTGAAGTGGGAGGAGTGCTCGAGCTCAGGAGTTCAAAATCGAACTGGGTTTTGATTGCATCACTGTACTCCAGCCTGGAAGACAGAATGAGACCCTGTCTCTTAAAAATAAATGTCTATTTTCTAGAGGTTTTCTCTCATATAAAAATAAGTATCAAAAATGACTGTCACTTTACATATGGCTCTTTTGAAATCATGCATATAGACAGACCAACCTAATTATGCCCTGTAAGAACTGGATCAAAGTTGCCATTGAAGGAAATATATTGTATTGTTGTATTGTGTATTTAAATCACAAACATTCACACGTCATTGAATTAGGCGAGTTATAAATCATAATTATTAAACCTCTTCACCAGTCCCTCAAATTGGTTAAAAAACTGTATTTCATACAAATCATGGAATTCTCTCTCCATGTCCCAAATACCAAACCATACAGATTAACTTCTGCTCTAAGACATATGGTGAAAGATTCTAGAAAATACAGCCAAAATGGGCTTGAGATTTTTCACATGAATTAAAGTTTTTTACGTTACCATTCTGCTACAGCTTCTACCTCAACTCTGAACTCTGCTCCTCACTTCCTACCTTATTAATGGATGAATATCACAAAAGATAACAGATGTGTGGATGACTCAATAAACATTATTGCTCCTGGAAATGCTACAAAGTCTTACATATAGAGACACAATAGTGTCAGTTCTACATTCTCACTGAAACAAAGTACGAGAACAGGGTTTACTCTCTAGATAAGGCATATTTTTAAAATAGCTTACGTCAAAGTACTGTGACAATATAAAGCCAATTAAATATGCACATTGAGATTATAATTTTAGCACTTGCATTTACCTATAAAAAAGATTCCTATCTCCACAGGCATATTAAGAGCAAAAAAGATTTATGCTCATATTGTCTACAGTAATCATTTGTTTGAATTACCCTGAGCTGCTTTCCTTAGACTTACTGGTGGTACTTGTAAGTAAAATATTATATAGCGTGCTTGAAGTGCACAAGTAAACATGAATGCTTGCTTTCTAAGGTAAATTTAACATTTTTACACAATATTATAATACATAATTTGTACTTAGCAAGGGAACTAAAGATAGATCTCTAATTAAAATATACGATAATTGATAATCTTTGCTATGAGGTTTAACTCTCATATTTTAACTTGATGTGTATTTTATTATAATGTGTGTGGAGTCTACATTATAATTTTGTAATATAATATTACACATTACACCATAGGTGATACTTATATATGTACAACATTAGTAAATATGTGATCATATTAGTATTTATTTGCATATTATATGTAATATAATATTTTATATTATTTCCCTAGTATCACTGAGAAAATAATAAATCTATATATTTCTATAGAGCTAGAATAAATCATCAGCAAGTCATTAACAATTAAATCCATAGTGTATTTCCCATTCCTAAGCCTTCTGCCATTTGAACTATTTTATCCTTCCTAATGCTACCACTATCACTACCACCAGTAATAGTAACAAGAGTAGCTGGGCACAGAGGCTCACCCATGTAATTCTAGCACTTTGGGAGGCCAAGGCGGGTGGATCACCTGAAGTTGGGAGTTTGAGACCAGCCTGACCAACTGGAGAAACACCCATCTCTACTAAAAATACAAAATTAGCTGGCCATGGTGGCGCATGCCTGTAATCCCTCCCAGCTGCTCGGGAGGCTGAGGCAGGAGAATAGCCTGAACATGGGAGGCAGAGGTTGTGGTGAGCCGAGCCGAGATTGTGCCATTGCACTTCAGCCTGAGCAACAAGAGCAAAACTCTGTCTCAAAAAAAGAAGCAGGAACAAGAGTAAAATAATAATAATAATGTTATCACCACTATTGTAACTATATTGCCTACAGAACCAATCTGCTTTGCATTTACAGATTACTGTCACATCAATTATCTTATTTTTTCACACCAACCATGTATATTAAAATGTAATATTTAATGATAGAGGAACTTATTGCAGTAGTAGAAAAAGAAAATTTGCTTTGCTTATGTCTCATCTGTATTGCAGCTGAGACTTTAACCTTCTTTAGGAGCAGACTTTCCATTTCTGCCTTTGTGAAATCTGAAGCAATTACCTGCAAAATGCTTTTTCTTGTTTGGTGCTGGAAAACCAAGCAAACTTTAAATGATATGAGGCTGCATCAACCCACCTGAGACATTACTTCAACAGCCAGATAGGTGTTGGGAACAAGCCTTAGAAAGACAAATATGGGCTGGGAGAATTTGCCCCACCTCCACTTTTTAGGCACTTGAGTTCTATTGGAACCAGCATGGGCATCCAAATTCTCCTCATGGAGTTTAGAGATTGCCAAGACAGCTCAGCGGGGTCCTCAGGCATCCTGGCCACAGTACCTGACTGAGCAATAGAGGACATGATAAGAAGTGGAGGATGCTAAAAATCAACTTGCTTCATCATTCTGCCTTCTCAAGAGTCAGCAGGGCCCATTCTCTTTCCTTTTGATTTTCTATGTGAACTGAACAGAAAGTAGTATTCTAGTTTACAGACTGTGGAAGGTAAGTAGATAGAACACCTAAGACCAGAAGAAGGAACAGTGAATTTTGTCCCCTTTTGTCTGCTAAGCTGATCAACAGTAATTTCTTACTAATGTCAAGCAAGGACTAGATGTAAACTGCATGTTCTGTGGCATCTTTCCAGGAATTACAGAGAGGAAAGAAAGGGCAGTATCATGCTTACATTACACCTTTTTGAACCATATTACATGGAAAAATTTGTAAGAGATTTCATCCTTTGAATACTGAAATTCCATACAGAGATAACTTTCATATTCTGAATTTTCTTCCCAAGAAATTATAAGCCATCCTAACTAATATAGACAAGCAGCTCACATTCTCTTTCAGATAACTCTAATTACTTTGTAGACAAGATTTATATAACACTTAGTTGAAAGACTAGAAATGTGAGATACATACATTTTCCAGTGGGAACTTCAGAATAAGTTTGGAAGGGGCTTCTTTCTCCAACAGATGAGGAAAAAAACATTAGCTGCTGGAGTGGAATGTCTCTTGCTCCAATTTTAGAGAGAAAATCATTACAGACAATGTATTTTGGACCAAGAATACTAGATAATAAGAGAATCTCTCTGTAAATGCCAGAGGAGACTGGAACTGTTCTTCATTTTGTTTCTGTTGAAAGTATTTATTTGCCCACCCAAAAAGATTCCCAAAGTATAGCTTATTGAGATTATTTTTAAAAGATAAATATTTAGAAGAACACAACATACTCAACATATTTTTAGAAAATGTTGATATTAGCAGCATCAGCTAGTTGTTTATACAATTTTGAAACAAAGACTAATGAAGATAAATCCTACAAACTCTAACTTGATACTGATTCAGAACGTGAGTTGATGCTTTCTCTTTAAAAAGTATATACATTATGTATGTTATATACATTTTATAGACATAGTTATGCTTTCTCTTTAAAAGTATATTTATATAATATACATAGGAAACATGTATCACATGTGTACATTTTCATATATATGAAACACATATCCTATGTTGGAAGGAAAATATATATAGCTCCCACCAACAAAGGACATTTTTTGCACAACATTGAAATGTATGTAATAAAGTCTGGAGTTATCAACCACAGTATGTCCCTACATAATATCAATTACATGTGTAATGGACATTTTATAGTTCTTCTATTCCCAGTGCAATGCAATATATCATCTAATTTGTATCTTTCTTTTTTTCTCATCAGAGATGTTCTTTGGGAAGAAAATAATAGCAAGCCGTGACATACGGGAACTGGTCTGATACTTACAGCTGGGTCTCAGTATTGGCAGGAGTTGGCCTGGCACTCACAGCCAGGGCTTGATGTTCTCCTCTTGGATCAAAACATTCTCAGGGAATACCAGCATGAGACAAGGTAACTTTGTGACTGTGAAGAAGTGATACAAAAAACGAGACCATTCATAATTCTGACTAAGCACAAGACAAAAACAAGGTCACTGTAGAAACCACAGAAATACCAAACATCTTGCTCTCCTCACTAATTTAAGTGATTGCTTCTGCTTTACCAATTGCAGTTTTATTTTCCTTCTAGTCTTTCCTCTTTCTGGAAAAGATTTATTAAGGTGTTCAGTAATAGAATTGTCTCCATTTCCTGGCAGCATCCAAAGTGAGCAGACCCCCATTTCCTTGAACTCTCTCCAAATCACCCGAACAAAGCACAAATTCTCTAAATCCGAATACCCTCCTACTAAAAGACTCCACAGTACCCCATGATGTGTAGTCTCCTTTGTGGCAATGAATAAGAAACCCAGCTTGTTCAAGTGCAGGTGAATTCCTGGTGGTCTTTGGTAGGAGGCATTAACATATGTTAAAACTTTACCAGAATATTATATATTGTATGATTTGATTTATAGTACAGAGATGTGTATAGGTTTATGAATATACAATTATGTATGTTATCATATATAATACATACTATTTGTATTGTAAATGCACACTTTTTTCCTTTTTGGACTAGGATAATTAAAAAGTGGCTAACAGTATCCACTCTTAAGGAGTGAAGACATATTGGTATATTTGAAGGAGGGCCTTCACTTTTGATTCTATTTTTTTTTTAATTTTATTTTTATTTTTTGAGACAGGGTCTCAGTCTGTCACCCAGGCTAAAGTGCAGTGGCATGATCATAACTCACTGCAGACCCAACCTCCCAAGCTCAAGTGACCCTCCCACGTCAGCCTCTTGAGTATCTGGGACTACAGGAGTGTGCCACCATGCCCCACTAATTTTTTTAAAAAAATTTTTTAGATATAGGGGTCTCACTATGTTGCCCTGGTTGGTCTCAAATTCCTGGGCTCAAACAATCCTCCCACCTCAGCCTCCCAAAGTGCTGGGATTATAGGTGTGATCCACCATACCTGATCTCAGCTTCTTTTTTTTCTTTTTTTTGAGACAGAGTCTCACTCAGTTGCCCAGGCAAGAGTGCAGTGGTATGATCTTGGCTCACTGCAGCCTCTGCCTCCTGGGTTCAAGTGATTCTCCTGACTCAGTTTCTTGAGTAATTGGAACCACAGGCACCCACCACCATGCCTGGCTAATGTTTGTATTTTTAGTAGAGATGGGGTTTCACTATGTTGGCCGGGCTGGTCTCAAACTCCTGACTTTAAATGATCCACCTGCCTCAACCTCCCAAATAGCTGGGATTACAGGTGCGAGCCACTGCACCAGACCTGAAATCAATTTCTTTTACTCAATTATTTTTTTGCATTCCCAGAGTAAAGGAAATAATTTGTAAAATTATAAATTATATTTTACTCTATTATTTTCCTTACATTTCCAGAGCTTGTAACAGGAATTATTTGGTAGTATTAGAGATATGTCTGTCTATCTTGGTGAAACAAACGAAGGGCTTATCATCTTAATGTGCAGGGAGCCCATTGGTAAGAGTTGAAATAGGCATAATTCTAAGATGGCCTCTCACTTCCTGTTATACATACGTCATTTGAGTGTGGACAGGACCTGTGAATATGACAGGATGTCACTCTAATGATTAGGTTACATTACATGGCAAAAGTGAAAGGATTTTGCAGATGTGATTAAGGTCCCAACTCAGTTAGTGTCGAGTAAATAAAAAGGGAGATTATCCTGGTTTACCCAACTTCATCAGATGAAATCCCTTAAAAGAGGAGAGACATTGTTGAAGACAGAAAGATTCTACTGTTGGCCCTAAAGATGCTATTAGCCATGTTATGAACTATGGAGATCAAGGTCCTAAACTAGTTGCTGACAAGTAGTCTCTGACCAACAGCCAACAAGAAAACGAAACGGAGACTTCAGTCATACAACTGCAAAGAAATGAATTCTTCCAACATTCGAGTGATTTCAAAAGCTGAGTCTTTGCCTAGTCAAGCCCCCAGATGAGAATGCTGCCTGGCTAACACCCTGATGACAGCCTTGTTAAACCTTAGGCAAAGGCACTGGTCAAACCATGCTCAGACTTCTGACCCAAAGAAACTGAGACAATAAATGGATGTTGTTTTAAGCTACTAAAGTTGAGGTAACTTGTTATACAGCAATAGATAATTCCACAGTTCAGAGACATTATGACGATTCTTGAAAATAGTGATGCAGGCAACACCCATTGCGTCTGACTTCCATCCTCAGTGTAACCCCAAACTGAAAAGAGGGTGATGGAATTCTAGCCACAAGTCCCAGGTTCTAGACAAGAAGAAGGGAAAGAAAAAGGTGTCAGAGAAGTTTGTGTCTGCCAGTTGTCTGTTCCCCTTGTAAGTAGTTTTCCCAGAAGACTCACATGGCAATCTCTACTTATTAGCCACTCCTACCTACAAGAGAGGCTAGAAAACAGAGTATTTTAGCTGGGAATATAGCCAACGGGTAAACAAGCACAAACATCAGGATTATATTAGAAAGGAAGAAGGACAAGGACATCTTTTAAACAAATAGCAATCTCTTCCTCAGAGAGGAAAAAACAGGAAAAATTTTCCTCACATCAATCTTTTAATGTCATTTTTTGGTTTTAAGTTTCCAATAAGAAAACATTTTCAAAGCAGAATGCTTCTAGCAAACGCAGAACTATGTTAAAAGACATGTCAGCTGTGTGCTTCTGATCAGAGTATAAAGAAAGGATTCTCATCAATACTAATGCTCTTAATCTAGCTCCATCTCTTCTGTCCCTAAATCCTTCATGCCCATCCCTGTCCTTAATGAAGCTATTTGCTCCCTCACTGGGTACATGTCCTGCCCTGTGGAAAGACTCACAAATATAATCACAAAGAAACTGACCGATCTTTGCACTGATCAGTGATGTTTAAACCCAAAGTCCAAAACATGAAAAGAAATAAATCTTGTATTTAAACACCACAATTAAATCATTTCCCTTCCCCCTTCCCTCTGCCTCATAGAAGTCTGTCTGTGGCTGACTGATTTGCAATAGAGCCAATATGATGACTTGAAAATCAGAGAATGAAGTCAGCTCACAGCAAATTAAGTTCATGAGGAAAAAGGAGTGGGATAGGGACATACTGGAGCTTCATTCACAAGGGTCAGAAAGAGAAGGTGAACCTGTCTGGAAAGCCTTGGGGTGCAGCTAAGTGTCAGAGGGAGTGCTTAGTGGGTACGAAGAACTCAGATATGTATCAGGCTGACTCCAGGACCCTGTGGGCAAAGAGAACAGGGTACCCAGGAAGTGGTGTGTTTGTTCAGGTGAGTATTTGGGTGAACAAGTCGTTGATGTCTGAGGAAGTTCAGCCAAAGGCAGGAGGAGCCCAACTATTTGGCTAGGGGACCATTTAATAATTCACCAAAAATTTGTAGAGACAATAATTTACAGTAATGGTCCAGATATGGACTTTCTCCTCTAAAACTTTTTTTTTTTTTTTGAGTCTTGGAAGATGGTGGTAAACCCTATATGTAAACAAATTAGAAAGTGATGTGTTAAAAAAAATAGTTACTTGAAGTGCTAGAAATTATAGAATTAATTTGACTTCGGGGAAAAGTAAAATATTAGAGATGTTTTCTGGAAAGCCTATCTTGGGATCCTAAATAGTAGTATTACAAGAAGGGAAAGTGAGTAAAATTGTAGTATTAGGCAATAGAAAATTCAGATTGGTGTTCCTGAGTAACCACTGACCAAAGACCAATTAGGTTAAGCTAAACTCCTTTTATTCTCCCTTCTAGTACCTTGTTTCACTAAATACAATGCTGCCTATTTGGCTGTTCCCCAACACTTTATTGTAAAAATTATGTAATAATAAAGCTAATTACAATAAAGAATAGGACAACACAACGCAGTTTCTCTTCTATTTTAATAGCTTTATTGACATTTAAATGATATACAATAAACTACCTATATTTAAAATATGTAATTTGGTAAGCTTTGCTGTATGCATACTCCTGTTGAACTATCACCACAATCAAAATAAGGAATATAAATAAGAAATATATGTCGCTTTAAAAAATTTCCTCCAGTCCCTTTTTAATCTCTACCTTTCACATCTACCCTCTACCTACTCCATCCCAAAGCCACCACTGATCTGATGTCTGTCACTATCAGTTTGTCACACATTAGTTTGTATATCCTAGAGTTTTGGGTAAGTGGAAGTATAGTGTGTCCATTTTTTGTTCTGGCTTCTTTTACTCAGCATATTATTTCGAAACTCACCCATGTTAAAGTATATATCAATAGTTCTTTCCTTTTAATTGCTCAGTAGTATTGCATCGTGTACCACTTATTTTTAGGTCTATCATCTTTTGTTTCCTTTTCAACTCCTTCTTTTCTTCTTTCTTATTATTGACATGCTTATTATAGAAATCTTCATAATGGTACAAATGGGCAAAGAAACAGGAAAAATCAGTTACTGAAAGCTTTGGCATTAGAGTTAAAAACCAACCAACAAAACTAAACAAAACTTCCTAAAAACTAGAGAGTCTTCATGATTGTCAAAGTAGTAAATCTTTCTTAGAGTTATTTGAGGTGCTTGGACAGATATAGAGGGGCTACTATTTCAGTCTGGGTGGCCTTGCCTAGAGCCCTCTAAACTGCACAATTCAGTGGCGCCTGTTCAGTCTTCCAAAGACTGTCACGTAACACATTTTGCTTATACAAATGATCTCAATGAGGGGAGATTATGAAATGAGGCAAAATGTTAAATCTAGAAAGACAAGGGGGAATACATTAAAAGTAAGGTCCTGGAAAGCCACAGGCTAATAGCTACCAATAATATTTTTAAAACAGTATTACCCCAAAGTGAATGTCATGAGCACTGATGGGGAATGCGATTTTAATGACATGTGTTTTCAGGAGTATTTCTACTGTTGAAACACACATAAAAAAAAAAAAAAAAACTGAAAAATCCTTAGGTGTTCTCCATCTGCCATGGGAAACACTCAGCAGCTGCTTCTTTTAGCCTAGCAAAGATCAACCTGACCTTGGCCAATCAGCTTGTACTTTGAAGAGTGTATTTTGTGAAACTTGTGAGTAGAGAAGAATTCATGCTTGGCAGAATTTGTTGTCTCTTTTGCTCAGGATCTTACCATGATTAATCCCCAATCCATCTTTCTCTGCTGCTGCTGTTGCTGCTGTCAGTCTCATATTTCTTCTCCATAACAGACGCTGTTCAAATGTTGCTGGATTCTGGCTGGGTGTGACCTTTTATGGGGCACTGCTGCCTCCTATCAGGCTTTTATGGGCATGTTGGTTTATGCACATGTGCAGGCATTCTGACCTTGTGACCTTCAGAATAGATTCTAAGAGAAAACTCTATCTGACTTTTCTGACATTTTGGGCACCCAAACTCTTCCCAAGTGCATAGGTGCAAAGAGTACTCCCTTGTGGTTTGGATTTACATTCTTCTCACATCAGAAGAACTCATCTAGGAGAATGTGAAGCCAGGTCAGAATTGCTAACATAACAACAGTGTTGCTGGCAGTCTTTCAAGTTGTTTTGCATAAATTTGAGCATGAGGCAGTGTTTTCACAACATCTTTCCCTTTTTATTGTGGTTTGAGCAGTGCAAATATTTGAATTATAAAGATATAACCAAATCTGCAAAAAGGGCAATAGCTAACAAAACTCTGGAAAACTTTGAAGCCATTTTTTAAAATTCCTTCTCAGAGCTTGTCTATTTTCCTTTCTGAATCCTGAATCTTATTATTAGATAAACCTACCTAATTAAAAAGAGAAATCCATATTATATTTCTAGTACTTTTAGTTTGTCTTTTCTGTACTGACAATTTACTGATAGTGAGTAGTTTACAAAGGTGAACATTCTAAAATGACTAAAGATGCAACAAAATTTTTTAAATTGCCAAATAAGCTGCTTTTCTACCAGAAATAAAACCCTAAAATCAGATTTTAAAGTTTTAAATGCCAAGTTAAAACAATTATGAATCTACTGTCCCTACTTCTACCCATTTCCTGTTTCGGATCTGGGTTTTGCCCTTGACTGCCTATTCTATCAGGATGAACTGGGGCACCATGCCCCATTTCTTTTTGTTCCTCTTGACATTTATCCGGTATTTTCTTTTCCTAAATAAGCTTTCGCTTTCTCTTTTCAAAATTGAATACTTTTCTCATCTTAGTCAAGCATCTACTTTCACTCTTTGTTCTGATGGCTGATAAAGTCACCCACACTCAATTCTTTCTCCAATACTACACTCAAAAGTGTGATTTTTTTTTCTATCCACTTATATTTTCTTGCTTTGAGAGCTCTACTCATGCTTCTTCCCCACTGATGGCATAACCCAAAAGAAAATGTTTGCCTTCACATGGCATATCCAAAGTGACATCAGATCTGCTATGGCTCGGGTATAGGACAATGAGGAGACGCAGCATGTGACATTAGGGACAGCTATACTAACACTTCAGAATTGAAAGAAACACATCATCAAGACCTAAAAAATATGATTTACACTTTTTTATACATTATATGAGAATCCAAAGTCAGTGAAACTATATAGAGTGGTTCTCATTATCACCAATGGTTTGTGCAGCTTGTAAAATGGAGAGTATAGAGTAAATCCAAAGACTGGGCCAAGAAGATAAAATAGCACATTGTTCCACATTCTGAAGTGAGACATAAAATAATTTGGGTCCTGATATTTAAGTGAAGGTCAAAAAGATTCTATTTATGGATAATGACATAGCTTCTGATTTACTATTACTATTCAAGATGCAGGGATCTTCCTGGGCTAGTACATGTATCTGGAAAGAAGAGGGAGATTCTTAAAATATAGCATAGCATTAATTTAGCAATATTCAAGTGATGGCACATATCACATGACAGTACAATGTGCTTATACTAGACTGAACTCTCCAATAACAGAGTGACAGCTACATATTTGTTACACATATATGATTCCTATTACTACTATATTTTGGTAATAGGTCCTTAAAGAGACATTACAGAAAGTAAAGCAGTTTGTTATACTTGCTTTTATTTTTTATTTTTTATAAATTAGGTGATAAACTCATCTACTTAATTTCAATATGTTAATATTCACATTTAAAGATTAGCACAACATTGTTAAGCTACAAAAGTTAAATCATAGTTATTCCTTACACATTACCTAGGACTTATTCAGGTTTTATTTCCTGCTGAAATGGTGCGACTTAAGATTTTAGAATAAGCAGTAAAATGCACATTAAAATACACAACTTTCAGATGTGTCTTCTGTGCACACAAAGTTACAAAAATAAGAGTATTTCATGTTATCATTGACTCAAGGCAACCTACTTATGCACCATTTTGGTTGATAGGATTTTAGTTCATGAAGTTTCAGATTTTGTTCTCTTGATAAAAGCACCCTCGAATATCATTTTAAAGCCTGACAATTATTTTCTTGTAAAGAGG
>PVKV010019769.1:0-41409 GCA_004027835.1 Alouatta palliata | reverse complement strand
AATTCTCCTGCCTCAGCCTCCCGAGTAGCTGGGACTACAGGCACGTGCCACCATGCCCAGCTAATTTTTGTATTTTTAGTAGAGACGGGGTTTCACCATGTTGACCAGGATGGTCTCGATCTCTTGACCTCGTGATCCACCCGCCTCGGCCTCCCAAAGTGCTGGGATTACAGGCGTGAGCCACTGCGCCCGGCCAATGCTCATTATATTTTTAACAACATATACCTGTGTCTATGCTGACTTCAGGTTTATTGGTCCTCATTTTTTTATTTTTTTTAATACAGTATCTTATTTAATCTTTCATTTTATTTTTTATCTTTTTAATTTTACTTTAGGTGTATACTATATCCAGCACTTCTCCCTATGTTATCCCTCCCCACCTTCCCCACCCCCTGCTGTCCCTCCCCTGCCCCCCCAACTGCTCCCAGTGTGTGATGCTCCTCTCCCTGAGTCCACGTGTTCTCATTGTTCAAAACCACCTATGAGTGAGAACATGCGCCGTTTGGTTTTCTGTTCTTGTGTCAGTTTGCTGAGAATGATGGCTTCCAGATTCATCCAAGTCCCTACAAAGCACACAAACTCATCATTTTTTATGGCTGCGTAGTATTCCATGGTGTATATGTACCACCTTTTCTTTGTCCAGTCTTATCATTGATGGGTATTTGGGTTGGTTCCAGGTCTTTGCTATTGTACACAGTTTGTATGATTCCTTTTCTGTCCTGTTCCTTTTCGTTCATTGAGAATTATCCCAGGACCTTTCTTTTCTCCCTGCAGTTCCTCATAGGGTCAAAGCACAACTACAAATTCAGTCTGTCTGTTCCAGACAGTGACACAGGCAGGCGGGGAGGCTGGAGCTCACTTTAAAAGGCCTGGTTGAGGCGTGCAGGCTGCTCATTAAATTTGAGTCCAATTCCTTCCTAACCAATATTACTTCTAATCTGATGACTCTGACAAATTAAATAGAAACAAAAATGAGAATGAGGAGTTGGATGGTACCATGGTCTTCAAGCCTTCCTTTTACCAGATGTGCTGAGTTTCTTCTCTTTGCTTACTGAGACCCATCCTCCACCCTCTCTTGCACAATCTATGTTGAAGGACTTCGGTGCCCTCTGGCTTCCATCTGGGTTCTGCCAAAGAAAAGTCTCTGGAAGCCCCAGCAGGAGCTCAGAGGGAGGGAAGAGAGTGAGGTCAAAGTTCTTTCTTTTCTGGTTCTCTCTCTGCAAGGTCCCCTTGGGCTGGGCCTGTCCCGCTACTAAACACTACTGATTGTCTCAAAATATTTGTCTTTCCTCCCTCTCAGGCCAAGGATTGGTAACAGCTCAGCTGCTGCCAGCTCCAGGTTATGAAGCATTTCTGTGGTTCATGTGTGTCCCCCACTTCTTAAACAAACCCTCCTCACACTGCCCTTCTGTTTTCTGGGGAGGCCCTGACCGGTTCCCTGGCATCCTACCTCCTGACCTGGTTCCTGCCACCTGTCACCTGCCTTCTTCACCCTCACCAGCTACCACTGGCCTTTAGAATCCTTTGGGTTTTCTTTCTGTAGCCATTGTGAGCAGTTGTGAAATTAGTACATGAGTCTTCCTCCTCAAATAGACCTCATCTAGCTTTTCTGGCTGTAGAACTTTTGGGGGGTAAATGTTTACGAATCCAGCTTCCTTTTCCGGCCATGCTTTGTGACAAATGACTTTTCCACACTGGGCACTTCTAGCTCAGTCGGGTGTCTTGTGGAAATGCTCCAGCTGCAGAGAACGGCCTTGCTGTGGCTTTTATGGTGACTTTCTTATAGTTTAGAAATGTAGCTTTGCTTTTTTTCCTCAGGATCCCTCGATTATCTGGCCCGACCACCTATTCACCTTCAATGAGTTTGAAATGCATCGTGCTTCTCTTTCCGGTGAGAGCTTTACTAAACACGTCTGAATTTTTCTATCCTCATGGCACCTTGCTCTCCTAATGTTTGCAGGCCAGTTAGTGAACACCAGCAACAATGGAAAATAAGATCCCATGTCACAGACCCAGCATAAAGTGCCACTCTCCTCTGCGTGATCCAGGTGGGGCGCTGGTGAGACGGGACTCAAGGCTGGATCACTGTCCACACAGAATCTTGAAAAGCAATCACAGTCCTACAATACCTTTATTCCTGAGGATTTTACCCACTCCCTAGTATATTATTATCAAAGAAAGAGAAGGGGCAAAGTATATTCAAGGGACAAATCTCAGCGGACTGTAAAGACCAAAGCTATTTAGATAATTTGGTGCCTAAGTAGTGATAAAGTAATTATTGAACTCGCAATTAGATAGATAATTGGACCATGCCTTCCCTTTGCATTTAACAACAGCAAAAAAGATGCCGCCAACAATTATGGAAAGAACATGAAAAATCAACTAGCAAAAAAACCAGAGGGAATATATTAATATAATACGGAACGTAAGAAGAGTTTACCTGTTTGAAGAAGATATTGACAGTGTGTTTTGCTATCAAGAACCAAACTATATAAGCGACCTTGGAATGTGTTTGTTCAGGAGGTTACATAAGTAAGATAAAGAGACGGAGAGTAGAATTCTCTTTACATGAGTGAGTAAACCAATGCTCTGAAGAGCACCCTATGGTTTCTGAAGACCAAGGTTGTTTGGCCTTCTGCTCACAGAAGCAGCTTACCCTTAAGTACCCTTCCTTGCAAATTTAGACTAAAAGCTGTAGTTACTGGCCCCTCTTCCAGTCATTTAAAATCTAAAATGGTAAGTTAATCAACATCCATCTACAGCTACTATTTACCTCTTCCAGGCAGATAAAGACCTCTTACCTAGGACATTTTTATTCCATCAAATATTCCCTGCAAGTGTGTATCTAAGAATAGACCAAAAATTGGCTGAATTATGACTGCTCTTTCTTTTCCCAAACTCCAGTTAATAAATCCATCTACCATCTAAGTGGTATGTGCTGCTTGTTGTGTTTTAGTATTCATTTGAGAATTAACTAAGAGGTGTTCTGCTCTTTCTGAAGGATCATTTTATTTTGCCTCTATATTCCATTTGTGATTTCTAAGCAAGGCAATGGGTCATCGAGTATTTTGAAGGCAGGTGACAGGAAGGAAGCCCTGCTTGTATATTGATACATTGGCCAAAGTAGTTTTTGTGGCAGAGAAATGGAAGGGAATTAATTAATGAACTGTCCTTTTATGAATGCCTTGCAAGTTGTGTACGTGATGTACCATAAATTCAAATTAGATTCCTTTTGCATAAAAAAATTCTTTGTACAATTTTCCGCTTTCATCCATGCAGATACTTTATGGATGTTTACATATCATGCCTAGAATGTAGGGTAAAGAAAACATGGTTCCCACTTCCATGGAGTGAGCAGTAAGAATGTAGGAGGCAGATAAGGAACACGTAAATGAATAAGTAAGTCAGTAAAAATTGCAGGCATCAAACAGCGTGCTGTGACATATAACAATACTGTGATCGAGAATTAATAATTCTCGATTATCAGGTAAAGAGGGATCCTTCATTGGAAGATCAGATAGGGTCAACCTATAAACGGAGGCTTGAAGAACTAAAGAGATGTCAGATGGGACCGGTGCAGATGGCGTGGATATTGCAGACAGACGGGACTTAACCCTGGCAGCCCTAAGGAGAGAAAGAACTCGAAGTAACCAGTGTGGCCAGAATGCAATGAGTTCAAGAAAAATGTCTCAAGATGAGTTTGGAGGTGCTGTCTGGACTTTATTCCTAGTGTAACAGTCAGGATGTGGGGGATAGCAACGAAAAAAAATAAGAAAAACATACATTGTATGCTTTTTAAAATCCTTTGTGAGTGGAGATTGCACTGGAAGAGAGCAGGGTGGGTGCGGCAATACCACTTGCAGAGAGGATTGCAGAGTCCAGCTAAGAAGCCGATTGTGGGTTAGACTGGCTGGATCATACACAGAACGTAGAGAGAAGAGGGCAGCTTCAAATGTCCCGCAGTTACAGCAGCGAGGAAGGGCTCAGGAGACCTGTTCCTCAAGGGTCGTGTGAGCGTCGAGGGAAAGAGGAGACTGTCTGAGGACGCCTCTGTGTCTGATTTCAAACAAACAGTCGTATGGAGGGACTGTCTATGGAAGAGGAGAAGAGAGGAATGAGATGGTTTTAAGGGGAAATCAAGCATTTTGTTTTGGATATGTAAATTTCAAGACGTCTGGGAAATAGATGGGCTAAGGTTGTAAACTCCATCTAAATCATATGTTCACTGCCTGAAAAGAAATCTCTAGGTTTGAATTAGCAAATAAACACGAGGCAGAAGGTTCAGCTGTGATATTTTCAGTGGTATTGAAAAAAGAGTAACAATAATCACGACAGATGATAGTATTATACTGATTGCCTACTTTCTGTTGGGTTCAATAGGTGTTTCCAGTCACCACCACTTGGTTGGATTATACTCTTCATAGGGTGAAAAGTTTCTCTCTAAATCTCCTAGAAACTCTTTAAAATCTTTCTGCGTTAACATATGCAACCATTTTGGAACTAGTAGCACTAAGTTGAAAACAAATTTGAATAGTATCTCCAAGAATGTCATGACTTACATTTGGAATTGCTAAATTTGCTTAGGGGGAAAAAATCAGTCTATTGTCCTATGTTACTTCTTTATGTCAAATCTTAAAATATTTGAGGATGCTTGAGTTAAAGGCTCAAGAAATCTCCACAAACTCGACAGTCTCCAGACCTGCCTGTTGCTCACTAGCAGATTCTTAGACCTGCTCGTATTCCTGCTTTTCCTTGGCTAATAGAGTGCCCATGCCTAGGTCTCCAGACTGTCTTCAGTGCCCAAACCTGATTCTGGAGCTCTCATTCTTGTCTAGATTTGCTCCACACTGTGATTTCCTGAGTCAGCATTTCCAAATGGATGAGACATGGAACACTGGCCCTCTGAATATTATTGATTTTGTATTTAAAAAAATGCTCTGCCAAGAATGTGAAATGCTGGGTTAACCAAAGTCAGCAGACTTCTCCGCTGTAGGACCAGTCAGAACCATAAATAATGATCATTAGCCACATAAGAGGAATTAAAATACTGTCTTACACAGGGTTCTTTATCATAAAATCCTATTTGCCAGTGGAATTCCTGGTTTCCTACGCCACCACAACCAACATCTGTATTGTACCACGGATTGCATTTTGGGAGAACATATCTGAACTATTGATTATCATACCAATTCCTTTGTTAACATATTTTAAAAAGAGGTGAAATGTAAGTAGATAGATTTAAAATGTTAAGCCAGGTAAATTATGGAAGGCGTGTTCTGCTGGAGTTGGTCTTCAGACTTCTCCAACTTTTTAGCTATCCAACTTACCTACTGGATAAGCCAGAAGAAGTCACTTGATTTCTTTTTAATCTCTTCATCTACAAGTAAGATTATATTATCAAACTTTCTTAATTTTGCATGGATGTTGTGAAAATAGACATAACTACAACACCTCGATGTGCTTTTCAGCTTTTGGTAACTGAGGTGTTATATAAACCCCAGGCCTTGTTTATGCTGTGGTTATAATAAGCGGTGCAACTTTTCTGCTGAGGAGCCCTGAGATAACATTGTCAGAGACAAAGAAGTGGCTGAACAGAACCACTTCTCCGAGTTAAACCCGTTCCCTGACAGCTGGCTGGTGGGTGAGTTGCTGAGCTCTGAGATTTGAAGTGGCATTTACAGAAGACCTTATTTTGAGAAGGCGCCACAGGGAAATTATAACAAGTGTTATTTAACAGTTCTAATTATGATTTTTTTCTCTCTCTGCTTTGTATCTACAATCTGATCCAAATTAATATTTCTTTATACCAATAAGAACAAACTCAGATGGATTCTTACTATGCACCCAGCACTGCTCACAAAGAACCTTGCGTGGACTGTACCCATTTAGTGTCCATGACTCCCTGTGAGAGATATACTGCCATTATCCCCATCTTAATGATGGTGAACTGAGGTTCAGAGAGGTTAAGAAACTTGATCAAAATTCTAACCTGAGCAGTCTAGCTCCAGAGCTTAGGTTCATAGCCTGTGGTCTTTCATCAACATTGCAATACATTGCTTGAGCTATTTGTCGTGGGATACTTTTTTTGTTAAGTATGCCATATATTTGGATGACTTTATAACAGGCCACTTCTTTTTCTAATTTCTTTTCTTGGTGGCAGCGGGGGGGTCGGGTCATACATTTATACTCAACCCTTTACCTTTCCATTGTAACTAATACATAATTTGATTTCTCACTATTTGCAGGTGGCATGAGGCTTTGCCAAGCTTCAGGAGAGGCTGTGGCTCTTAGACTCCCTGAAACTCAATCAAGCTTCCATTTCCCAACTATCAGAAATGTATACAAGAGTGTGTTGAGTTTCTTAAACCACTGATACTTATAGCAATATTCTTTAGGCTTGAGTAATTTCTTCTCCAACTTTTTGGAGTGCATTTGAAGTGTGTGTTCATTTGTCTCTTTACTTTTTAATTCAACCCATATTTAGGGAGCTGCTAATATAAACTGGCATTGTGCCTGTTATTGGGGATATAGTGGTGAATCAGGATGGTAAAGTCCTTGCTGTCAGTTAAACTTCTTTCTATGGGATGGATTGGCATTCCCCAAGTAATAATAAAATAAGAACAGTTTAGTTAGAGGAAAGTGTACACCATGTATGTGGTTCTGTATATTGTAGTTGGTAAAGGTTTCACTGAGGGCCAAGAAGGAGCTTGGCTGGGTGTGGTGGCTCACACCTGTAATCCCAGCACTTTGGGAGGCTGACTTGGGCAGATCACTTGAGGTCAAGAGTTCAAGACCAGCCTGGCCAACATGGCAAAACTCTCTCTACTAAAAATACAAAAATTAGCTGGGCATACTGGCACACACCTGTAATGCCAGCTACTTGGGAGGCTGAGGCATGAGAATCACTTGAACCCGGGAAGCAGAGGTTTCAGGGAGCTGAGATTGCGCCACTGCATTCCAGTCTGGGTGACAGAACAAGACCCTATCTCAAAAAAAAAAAAAAGAAAGACCCAAGTATGTTTGGCATTCAGGGGTGTGGCGGGGGAACTTTTGCAAGATGCCACCATACAGGTGGGAAGGAGCTAGGAGGATATGGGATTGTTCAGGCTGTGACCTGGACTTTGCATGGTGTCACCAGGATGTGGGATCATTCAGGCCATGATGTGAACTTCACATGGTGTTGTAGGATATGGAATTGTTCAGGCCATGACCTGGTCTTTGCATGGTATCAGAGAATATGGGATTTTTCAGGCTGTGACATGGACTTTACATGGTATTGGAGGATATGGGATCAGTCAGGCCATGAGCTGGCCTTTGCATGGTATCAGAGGATATGGGATTGTTCAGGCCATGATGTGGACTTTATATGGAATTGTAGGATATGGAATCATTCAGGCCATGACCTGGACTTTGCATGGTATTGGAGGATATGGTATCATTCAGGCTGTGATCTGGCCTTTGCATAGTATCAGAGGATATAGATCATTCAGCCATGACCTGACCTTTGCATGGTATTGTAGGATATGGGATTGGTCAGGCCATGATGTGGCCTTTGCATAGTATCGGAGGATATAGGATTGTTCAGGCTGTGACCTGACCTTTGCATGATATTGTAGGATATGGAATTGTTCAGGCTGTGACCTGGCCTTTGCATGGTATCAGAGGATATAGGATCGTTTAGCCCATGGCCTGGACTTTGCATGGTATTTAGGATATGGGATCGGTCAGGCCATGACCTGGCCTTTGCATGGTATTGTAGGGTATGGAATTGTTCAGGCCATGACCTGGCCTTTGCATGGTGTCACAAGTGCAGAGTTGTCAGGCAAGGAGTTGACATTTTTGAAAGATCACACCAGCCACTGTGTGGAGTCAATATGACACTGCTTATAGACTGTGATGGTTGAAATTTGGCAACTAGACTGGGCTAACAGATAGCCAGATAGTCGGTAAGACATTATTTCTGGGTATGAGTGTGAGGGTGTTTCTTCCTTAGTTTCCAGAAGAGACTAGAATTTAAATCAGTATGCCAAGTAAAGATCCACCCTCAACAGTGTGGGCTGGCACCATCTAATCCATCAAGAGCTCAAATAGAACAAGAAGGTGGAGGCAGGGTGGATTTCTCCTCTGTCTTCTTGAGCT
Source organism: Alouatta palliata (assembly GCA_004027835.1). Classification (NCBI taxonomy): domain Eukaryota; kingdom Metazoa; phylum Chordata; class Mammalia; order Primates; family Atelidae; genus Alouatta; species Alouatta palliata. Next base: position 33,270 of record PVKV010019769.1, on the reverse strand, counting down.
GGGACCTCCATCCTCTCCTGCCTTCAGGCACTGGAGCTCCTGGTTCTCAGGCCTTTGGACACTGAGATTTATAGTCACCCCACCCCCAACCCACCCACAGTTCTCAGAATTTCTGCCTCCAAATCACACCACCAGCTTTCCTGGGTCCCCAGCTTGCCAATGGCAAATCATGGGATTTCTCAGCCTCCATAATCACATGAACCGATTTCCATAACAAGTCTTCTCATACACATCTGTGTATATCCTGTTGGCTCTGCGTCTCAGGAGAGCCCTGACTAATACGGAGGCGCTGCAGAGTCCCTGCGAGTGATGGTGATGGTGGGTTGCAAGGGAAACCCTGGTGGTGAGAACTGGATGGCACTAATGGATGTGTCGGCTGAGGAGCCATCAGTGCTTGGTGATGGACTGAATGCATATGAGGAGGTAGAATTAGGGACCAGAACTTGTAAGTAGGGTAGAAGACTGGTTTCTACTCCTCAGTTCTTCCTCCATTGGAGCAGACATAGGATTGAGAGCATCACAGCGAGGAAAACAAGACTCAAAATGCACAGCTTGCAATGGATTGTCTTTGGGATCCAGTCTTCATCCCTTACTTTATATCCACATCTTTGCCTTGGTCTCACGTGGGCGAAGCCTCTCCCTCTCCCACTGACTTTGAGCTCAAGCTTCACTGTGTGAGTTGCTGTGGCCAAGGGGATGTTAGGAGATGTGAAAGGAGTAGACGCTGAACACATGCTTATGGGTTTAGATTTTCCATCTTGTGCTTCTGCCGCTGTTATGAGAAAAATATGCTCCAGTGGCCTGCTGATCCCAGAAGAACAAGCAGTGTCTGGAATGGACCTGAACCCAACCCAAAAGCTGGAACCAAGGCCCACTGCCTTCCTGAGCCCTGCTGACCTGCAGACCCCAGCTCGCAACAGGGCATTGCCAGCTGGCCCACAGGTCAGGGCTGGAGGGAAGGTGTGCTTGGTGTTGTGTGCCAGGGGCTGCCTCATGGAGAGCCCCTGGAGTCACATCCTGCCCTTGCCACCGAAAAGGTGGCAGACAAGCCTCGTGGACGTGGATAGACCTTGTTCTTGCTTTTCCTGAGCAAGGATTGTGACCCCAGAAAGCCACCAGGATTCACAGTAGCTGTAGTTTACATCCTTTAGCTAGATGCTATAGACATAGGTTTTTTTTTTTAAAAAAAAAAAAAAAGACCTATTGGTGCTATTATAGTCTTTTCCAATGTCCGTGCCTAAAATATTATGTTCCCTTCCAGCGACATCACCACCCGAGACAATATAATATGGTACTGAAGAGCTGGAGCCTTGAAATCAGACAGGCTGATGGTGAATCCTGTGTCTGTTCTGATGTTGGGCATTTCACCGAATCTCCCTAAACCTCAGTTTCCTCGTTTGCAAACTGAGGCAATGACACCCACCCACCGGGCTTGGGGAGGAGGATGGATTTAATTAAATAATTCATAAAATCACCTAGAACAGTGCCCAAGACAAAGTGGGTACTCAATAAATGTTAGCTGTTACTCTCATGGCGGCAGCTGTGATTGTTGCTGTTACTGTTTTTATGGATGGAAGTGAACGTCCCGTATTCCTGCCTAAATGTGCAAGAGTTCCCAGTTTGGAAAACTGGAATAATGTCTGTGCTTTTGAAGCAAGTTAGATGAGGAAGTAATTAGCACCGACATTTAAATTTCCTAGGTGGGCCTCTTAGTTTTAAAACATTGCTAACGGCATCTTTGTTCAACATTTACTGAGCAAATGTTAGGAAATACAGAGAGGGAAGGAGGTGAGAGGACGTAGCTTGGAGCCCCCATAGCTCATATGGTGTATGCTGTATACAAACACCTGAAGGGGGATTCAGACATTTATAATACAGGGACTAGATAAGACCAAATTTTGGAAGAAGTCGAGCATTACCAAGAAGCTTAAACAGGACAACAAAATCAGGAAGTTTGTTCCAATGGGAGAGTCCTTTCTGGAAGGGGAGTTAGTTCCTTGATTGGCAGCTTCTGCTTTCAGGACAGCGGTAGACTAAACAGCAACCCCCTCCAAGTGTTCTCATCCTAAACCCTGGACCTGTGAATGTTGACCTACAGCGCAGCAGGGAATTTGGAGTTGTGGCTAGGGCTGTGAGGTGAGGAGTTGATCCTAGATCATTTGTACGTATGTGGCCACAAGTGTACTTGTGTTAAGAGGGAGGCAGGAGGGGGGTAACTGCCGTAGGGTTAGTGAGGGTAAAGGAAAGGTTGAAGTGAAGCAACAGACTGGAGGGGTGTAATGAATGGGCCATGAGTTATGAGATTCAGACAACCTCTGGCTGCATTTGACAAAATATTTGTAACAGCAACTATAATTGATTTAACTTTTAATTTCTGTATTATAATTTCCTAGTTTTTCTATAGGTATAGTGTCAAAATGTTTATGTTTTAAAGCATCCTCTACAAATGTTAATGTCCAAAGCAAGTCTTTAGAAATGTCAAAATTCCAGTATCTCTTTGTTAATAAATATTCAGCATTGACAGGAAAATAAAAAGACAAGAGATTCTCCCCGAAGTCTCCAGAAGGAATACAGTCTTTCCAACGCATCAATTTTATACTTCTCACCTCCCAGCATTAAAAATAATAACGTGGCTGGGTGCAGTGGCTCATGCCTGTAATCCCAGGCCTTTGGGAGGCTGAGGTGGGAAAATCACAGGGTCAGGAGATTGAGACCATCCTGGCTAACATGGTGAAACCCCATCTCTACTAAAAATACAAAAATAATTGGCCCGGTGTGGTGACGCACATCTGTAGTCCCACCTACTCAGGAAGCTGAGGCAAGAGATTCACTTGAACCCAGGAGGTGGAGGTTGCAGTGAGCTGAGATCACACCATTGTACTCCAGCCTGGGCAACAGAATGAGACTCACAAGAACAGAAACCCAAACACCACATGTTTTCACTCATAGGCAGGTGATGAACAACGAGAACACTTGGGCACAGGGAAGGGAACAACACTCACAGGGCTAAGTGGGGTGGGAGGGGAGGGGGACAGCAGGGGGGCAGGGAGGAGAGGGAGGGGTAACACCAGGAGAAATGCCTGACGTAGGCAACGGGGGGTCGGGGAGGATGCAGACGGAAAACCACCGTGGCATGTATGTACCTATGCAACAATCCTACAGGATGCAAGACGTGTACATGTACCCCAGAGCCCAAATACAATTAAAAAAAAGTAATTTGTTCTTTCAAGCCACTAAGTTTGTGGCAATATATGACAACATCCATAAGGAAAACCCTAACAGGTGCACTGTGCATGTGTGGACTCCTAAGTTAGATGGTGGCTCAGTGATATTCACAGTCACATTTCTTCATCCCAAGTCCTGGCCACTAAGTAGTCATCAGATGTCTTTTTACCTTAACGGATCGATGACATTCCCATTTTGATGGCTCTCAGAACCCTCTCCTCTTATAGGGTTACAATGTGGCAACATGCCTTGCTTTGCAGGTTAATCACTTCTCTGAGTGTTGGTTGGCCTTGAGAGTATTGGATTCGGACCACACGCTCCTGCATCTTAATTAAGTAGCTGGCTCAAGTCTTCTCCATCTCCTCTAAGATGACGGTTCCCCAGCACCTTTTGAAAGGCACGTTAAAACAGCCGTCATTCTAAGAATCTCCTTTGTGCCCAAGCTTCAAATGTGTGGAGACTCACAAAATAAAATGTGTGAGGTTTATTTCTTCCTTTTTGTACCTTAAAAAAAAATCAGCCTTTTAAGCACCAAAGATACCTTTATGTGTTTGACTAATATCAGATTTTAAAAGCACAAGGAAAGTTCTTGAGGTTTGAAGTTTGCCTATGAAAAGGACTAAGTGTAATTGGAAAGCAGTCAGTCCAGCATGGTTCATTGAAGAGACCTGTTTAACTTTAAGGCACAAAAAGTTCATGGAAATATTAGCTTCCTCTCTTTTAGCACCACTATGAGAACACCCTGAAGGGTATCTGGAAATGGTGTAATTCCCATTTCCGTTTTTTCTCAGCAGTAAATTGAATCTCATACCAATAAAACAGTGAAAATTATATTTTGTCATTCATAGTCTCTACATGTTCCAAGAGCTTAAAAAAAACTGATTGTTCAATGTGTCCAGTTTGATGAGAGGTGGAAGGGGGGCACTCCCATGACCTGTCACATATAAAACATTCTCTAAGCTTTCTTAGCTATCTGTAAATGATTCTTTAAATTATTTGGAAACTCATATGTGCTTTGGAGAAAATCAAATGAACATTTAAAACTTTTTGCTGCAGTTGGCAAAACAACAGCAAAAACAAAAAACAGTTCAACTGTGTGAAACAGAAAAACAGATATTTATTGACTTCCATCAAGGAGTCTGCATTAGGTTTCAGGTATGGCTTGATCCAGGAGCTCCAACAGTATCTCAGCACCAGTTTTGCTCTTCTCACATTTTAGCTCTAGATTCCCCTGTGTGGATGCCTTGGCCACCACAGGCTGTCCCCAGCACTCCCAAGTTCTTAGCGTTCTTTCCACTCACAGTCCTTGCAAGAAAGAAAATAACCTATCTCCCAAGAATTCCAACCAACATCTCACGCCTCTGGTTGACTAAGTCAGATGTCATACCTGAACCACTTTGGCTCTGATGGGCCCACCTGAGTCACAGATCAACCGTGGGAACTTCCTTCAGAAGCACTTGGCCTGACAGTGCAGTGAAGTTGGTTTTATGAAGGAAAGTTGAGGTTCTGACATCCAAGTTATTAGTAGAACAAGTGCTTTGAATAGCAAAAGCCCTTGCCAGTGACCGTGACTTTTAAGTCCTGTGCTAAGAGGAGGTTTATCGTCAGCACATTTTATAATGAGTGTTCACAAAGAAGAGCCTTTGATGGGGGCCACCTAGGGTCTAGTCCGGTGCCTGTCACTGAGCCACCAGGTGACCATTCTCCTTCTTTGGGTCTCTGTAGATGGGCCTGGAGGACATCACATTAAGCGAAATAAGCCAGACACAGAAAGACAAATACCACAGGATTTCACTCATAGGCGAAATCTAAAATTAAAATAAAGAGAGTTGATTTCATAGAAGCAGAAAGTAGAACCGTGGTTACCAGAACTAGGGGAGCCAGATGGAAAGATTGAGGGATGGATGGGGAGAGGTTGGTTAATGGGTCCACAGTGACAACTGGATAGGAGGAAGCGGTTCTGGTGTTTTACTGCATGGTGGGGCGATGATGTTAACAGTGAGGCCTCGTATATTACAAAATAGCTAGACAAGAGGGCTTTGAATGTTTTGACTACAGAGAAATGATAAATGGGTGATGGATATGCTAAACACTCTAATTTGACCATTATACAACATATATATATATATATATATATATCAAAATATCAAACTGAGCCCCATAAATATATACAATTGCAATGTGTCAATGCATTTTAAAAAATAAAAAACATTTAGAAGCAGGAATGTGACTTTACAAACCATAGGTTTACTTCAACTCTAAAATTCTGAGATAAAGAATTCAGTCTTCCTCAAGCCTGTTGTTGCTTATGATAGACATTGATCATTTCCTCTGCCTTGTAATTCCTTTACCTTCTGCTGAAAATGATCCTACCCCCTGCGCCCATGAGTTGGTGACATGTATTAATGCTGTTTTTCAAATGTTTCCATGTCTTTCCACCTCTGGTAAGATGGTGGCATCATCCTTTTCTTTCCCCTTTGTGTTCTTCCTAAAAAACATTTAATTAAAAAATAAAAAACCATGTAATTACCAGCTGAAAAGCCTCCAGAGCAGTCTTTCTGTCTGGCTCTGTGTCTGACAGCGTTCAAGATACTGGCTGCTTAAGTAGCCTGGGTCCCACAGCATGAGGTCGGGAAGAGCAGCATCCCCAGCTGGCCTGAGACAGGTGTGCATGATGAGGAAGTCAACCTTTTTGAAAACACCAGGGCGATGAGATCGTTTGATAATGACCTGATGACCTTGCTTATCCAGACTGATGCAGGATGCTTATGGGGATGCCCTTCATCCACGAGCCTGTGCCCTGGCCGCAGATGAGTAATTAAGGCACAGAAACACACTGAGCAGCTGACCTGATCAGATTCTCCCTCTAGCACATTAAACTGGAAAGGAAAGGAAAGCTGCGGAGCCTGGGGTCCTTTGAAGCCGATTCTCACTGACAGCAGACGTGTGAGCTGCCGCTGGGGTCCCTTTCCAGTCCTGGTTCTTGCCCTTCTGCAGACCTGCTTTCTCAGCTGTCTTTTACATTCTGAAGTTTGTCCCAGTATCTTTCCTGTAAATCCCTGCGTTGCTTAAATGATCCAAAGTTGCTTTCTGCTGCTGGCAGTGAATGCCTTGCCTTGAACCCACTGTGAGGCTTAGCCAGGCCAAAATCACTCAGGATGGCCTTTGAGGGTCAAGATGACAGAACCGGACTAAAGAACGTGCAACAAACTCATCTTTGCTCTATTTCAGACTCTCTTTGCCTCATCTTGTGCCAGGACCTTCAGCCAGTTTTTCCAGCCCCCCGGCTACTGTGGCAACAAACTCCCCGTTGACTCTAAGGACCTTCCTCTGACACTGAAGAGGGGGTCTCCCTGCATGTCCTGGCTGGCCTTCGCTAGTGCTCTCCAGTGCACTTTGACACGGGAACCTTTTTATGGACAGGCACATACATCTCACCCAGAGACAGAGAGAAATTAGTACCCCGCAGAGCAAACCACTGACCAATTGAAAAATGGAAAGCAGTTGATAAATTTCTCCCCAAATGGACTGTTCTGAGAAGCATTCCTTTGTACTGCCTTCCAGAACATCTGGCAACAGGGAACGATCTCTGATGCTTGATATCAAATACTAACAAGCTTGGTAGTGTACACCCACACCAGCTTCCTTGATTCCCCTACTCACCCCTCTTTCCCCAGTCCCTGCTCCGAGGGCTGGCACCCCCTGACCCCCGACGTTAATAGCACATAACCTTTGCTGGCTTCAGGCTCTGTTTTCCAGGAAACACAGATTGAGCTACTGTTTTTGAGTTAGTCAGAAGAAACTGGCACTTCGTCTCCATTGGATGCCTTTAACGTATTACACACTGTGGATGGGGAGGCATAGGAAACTTTAGGAAAACAGAATTACAGCCTATATCCAGATTTATCTGTCACTTGAGGAAAGAAACAGGGATAGGGTTCAGAAGCTTCTGACACGTGTCTGCTGATCATGAATAGCATAGAGGCAAAGTCTGTAACACAAAATATTCTCCTATTTGGCAAAAAAGAACATCTTGTTGCTTCTAGGATGGAACTAAAGGTGATTTAGAAGTAACCAGGGAGATAACTCTGTTGCAGTGAACAGAACACTGTGCTTAGATTAAAATACCTGTTCTTACATTTTCCCTTTTGCAAACCATTTAACCTCACCAAGCATCTCTTCACAATAACTTTGGGAGGTTTAAATGAAGTAATGTACTCAAAATCACACAGTGCATAAAAAGCAATCGGAAGAGTTGTTTTTCAAGCTAGACGTCAAGTGAAGCATAGTGGAATGTTTACTTATATTTACAGTTGCATGAGCCAGGGTTCTCCAGAGAAACAGAACCAATAGGATGTCCGTGTATGTGCGTGCATGTTCATATACATATGTACATATGTGTGTGTGCATGTTCATATATACGTATGTGAGTATGTGTGCACATTTGTGTGTGAGTATCATTGGCCCTTTGTATTTGTGAGTTCCACATTTGTGGATTCAACCAACCACAGGTGGAAAATACTCAGAAGAATAAATAAATACAAAGTAACAGTACAACAATAAAAAAAATACAAGATGTAGAAACACAGTATAACAACCCTCGATATAACATTTACATTGTATTAGGTATTATAAGTAATCTAATAGAGATGATTTAAAGTGTATGATTAGATGTACATAGGTTATATACAAATATTAAGACATTTTATATAAGAAATTTGAGCAACCTTGACTTTCCTATTCATCGTGTCCTGGACCAATCCCCTGTGAATACAGTGGGATGACGGTTTAAGAGACTGTGTGTGTGTGTGTGTGTGTGTGTGTGTGTGTGTGTGTGTGTGTGTAAAGAATTATTATAAGGAATTGGCTATGATTTCACAGGTAGGGAAGTCCAAATTCTGCAGCATGAGTCTGGCCAGCAGTGTTCCACAGTGGTCATCGTCTGTGGAACTACGAAGGACCAGTGCTGTAGGTGAAGTGCAAAGGCAGTCTCCTGAGAGTTCCTTCTTCCTTGCAGGATACCAATCTTTTTGTTCTACATATGCCTTCAGCTGATTGTATGAGTCCCACCCACATTATGGAGGGCAGTTTGCTTTACCAAAAGTTCATTTAATCAAAAAAAAAAACACCCTAACAGAAACACTCGGGACAACATTTGACGAGATATCCGGACGTACTGTTGCCCAGGCACATTGACACACGAAACCAACCATCATGATAGGAAATGACTATTTTTCAAAAGTCCCACCGAACTGAAGAAAACAGTACACGGTCACAGGAGATATTTCAGCAAAACATTGAGAGATAGAAAGTGCATTGTCATTTGGTACCTAGATTAGCAGAGCAGAGGTAGTTAACTGCCTGCAGAGGGGCTATGGGAGCAAACACTGAAAAAAAACAGAGAAAATAAAAATGCTTGGGACTTGGAGGTTCCTGGTATCGTGGAAATCCACAGTGTGTGATAGAGCTGAAAACATGAAGGCAAGTTAAAACTCTATGTAAGAAGCATTTTAGACTCCACACATCCCCTCCCTGGACCTTTGCATCGAGTCACCTGTCCCTTAAACTCCCACTGGAAGACTGTCTGGAAAGTGTAAATGAGAGATGTTCTGGCATCTGGAGCACCTGTCCCAGCTGAGAGATAGAGTGAGGTCCTGTATTGAGCATGGGGTGCAGCTGTCAGGATTCATAGATCATGGTGAGATTCTCCCCAAGCTACCTTCTTTATTTAAGCCCCAAATCAGTAAGACACATAGGGCAGGCAATTGATGGTTTTATTACAAGCTTCATTGCATTGTTTCACTTTATAAAACATTTCATCTAATGACCTTGTTTTACCGGTTGGGGGATAGACATAAAGACCTGCCAGCCATTGATTACCAATACCCATAATTTGTATTCAAGGCATTGAAAATCTTGAAGGGTATTCTGAATCATGGTAAAAACATTGGATTTTAGTTCATACACTTCCCTGTTTTCTAATTATGTAAATATTGATGATCCATATACGGAAATAGTGTCCCAAGCCGTGAATACAAAAATGCAAGATAAATAGTTTTATGACTTTACAATACTGAAATCCAGTTTCTTTTTCAAGTTTCCAAATGCTCCTAGTTTTCAGGAATGAAATCTCAGTTACTGTGGGGCCCCCTTCTCGTTTTCATTTTTAACTGTGTTTATGCTCTGGGAAGCCACAGAACAGGAGTCCACAGCCCTCAGGATACGGACTAGTATCAGTCCGTGGCTGATTAGGAACCAGGCAGCACAGCAGGAGGTGAGTGATGGGCAAGTGAGTGAAGCTTCATCTGTGTTGACAGCCACTCCCCATGGTTCATATTACTACCTGAGCTCCACCTCCTGTCAGATCAGTGGTGGCATCAGATTCTCATAGGAGCACAAACAAGAGATCTAGGTTGTGAGCTCCTTGTGAGAATCTAATGCCTAATGATCTGTCATTGTCTTCCATCACCCCTAGATGGGACCATCTCATTGCAAGAAAACAAGCTCGGGGCTCCCACTGATTCTACATTATGTTGTGGAGTTATTTCACTGTAGAGTTGTAGAATTATTTCATTGTGTATTACAATGTGAGAATAATAGAAATAAAGTACACAGTAAATGTAATGTGCTTGAATCATCTCAGAACCGTCCCTCCACCAGTCTGTGGGAAAATTGTCTTCTATAAAACTGGTCCCTGGTGCCAGAAAGACAGGACTGCTGCCCCAGAACACACATCCAAAGCACGTGGGGATGGAAATGTCTGGCTGAATAACTTCTTCATGTAGGCATCATCTGAGACCCAGCTGTCCATCTGGCTTTAATGCATTGGTTCTGCTGCTCCCTAGTCATCAGGATGACCTTTTGAAACCCCACTAATATGGTGAACTGACTCGAGTCCAGAGGCTCTTCTGACTATTTCCATGACACTCCTGGGCACATGAGGATGCTTCCGCTGCGCCTGTACCACCCTGGGGCACAGGGAATCTTCAGGATGATATGCAAAACGCTGTCGGTCTAGTTAACTCTCTGTCAGTTTCTCTCTCTGGATACCCTCCACATCCCTGGGAACAGATAACAGGGTCCTTCTACTCTCCCATCACCTCTCTCCTCGGCTCATTCTGGGAAACAGACCCACCAACATCTCTACTTCCCCACTGACCACCCTCCCTCCCTTTTAGTTTGAGGACTAAGTCGTGGACATGGAGCAGCCCTTGTTAGACACGGAGTCTTCGTTCAATTCCTTAGCATTTCCTATGCCTTTTTTCTAGACTTTTGGAAATCAAAAGCCAAGGGAAGATCTTTCCTTTTTTCATTTTCTCCTCTACTTTCTCACATCTCATCCCACAAAGTGGCGTAATTAACTATGAATACATCTGATCTGTGTTATTGATAATTATGTGGTATTAAAAGTTATTTCCTTGTCATCTTCAATAGTATCAACTGTACTTGCTGGGTGATTATCCTTGCATTTATCTATACTCATCTATGTTAATAATCAGTGGCAAGATAGGAGAAACCAGAGGTTAGGTTTATAAATCTGACACTGAATTGAGATGCTCATGAGGAGGGTAGCAGTGAGCTAGTCTGTTTTCTTTTGGTCATTAACCCTGGCCCTTCTTTAATTAAAGGAATCTCCATAAAGGATAGATCAATCTCATTTGCACTCATGGGTGTGATTTGATTAGTAATGAAGTACTTGGATAGCTCCCTCTTCTCTATAAGAATCTTTGGTTACTTGAGTGTCAGCTACAGCTACTTTCAGACAGGCGAATGGGGAGCAAGATGACAGGCTTCTTCCATTGTTTCTCTGCTGACCACATTAGGACTACATTTTGGAAAGAGCAGAGAAAATATTATTATGAAGACCAAGCTTCTTGCCTGTCAGTGTAACAAGCAGGAGGACTTGAGAGTCTTCTTATTGCTGAGGATGAATTTATTTTGCTAAATCATGGGGAAAATGTGAAGAGAACCAATAGATATGAATGTTGTTCCTTATTAATGTTCTTCCAGCTCATGCTTATCAATTTCACCCTAACATGATAGGCATGCCCCTATCACAACCTGCAGCACTTTCTCCCTTCCATGGAGGTGGGGGCTGTGGACTCACATGAGAGAGCTTCCTGCCCATCTTCTGTCTCCCATTTTACTCCCCCATCCCCCTTTACACCCATTTATTCTGTCCTTCTGATTTCTCCTAGCAAACCTTTTGTTCTTCTTCCATTCTTCCATAATTATGATGATGGCTTCGACCTTACCCAGCCTCCCAGCCTCTGCTCAGAACAGAAATCAGGCTTTCTTTCTCTGACTCTCAATAACCCATAGTCATTTACAACCCCTTTTCCCATAGAGTTTCTCCCCCTTCCAACTCCTCCACCTACACACCATATACAATTCTAGAGGGAAGCCGGTGGGGGAGACCTTGAGGAGAAACCTAAAGAGCATGTGCTGTCAGAATAACTAAATCAAGATTTCTTTGCAGAGAGCTTGGAGTCTAATTCCATAGCCTGTGCTCCAATTTTTACAGACATCTTCCATGGCCTTTATTCTGTTACAAAAGTAATTTAGTCTCTTGAAAGTTGACCCATCCAGGTGGAGAGGGAAGAGGTGGAGGACTCGATCTCAGTTTAATAGCTCAGTTTCAGGCAAAAAGGCATCTAGAACAAGAAGAAAACAAGAGAGTTGCAATTGTTTGAGAACATTGTAAGGAGGAGCCAAATGGAAAGATTATAGATAAGATAAATTCCTCTTTAAGAAAGCCTACTGAAGTGCGGTTGCACTGTGATTACTTGTAACCTACAAGCTGCCTTTAGAAATGAACCCCAGAAAGATGAAACCTCATTATTTAACTTAATTCCTCAATAATGAACATATCTATTAGCATGCATTAGAAGTAGAGCTGCATAATGTTAAAACAAAATAGAAAATGAATCCTGCAGAAGTGCTTCTCCAGCCATGCCCCACTGACGATGAGGAGTCTATAGTTAACTTGCAATCAGAAGGATCTAGATACCTGCAACTAAAATTCTGTTTGGTTTCTCTCTTTGCTGTAGCCTACTGGTTCTTTTACATTCATGTCCAGGAAAATCATTTTATTGCTTTGGATACATGAAACCTTCAACACTATACTTTATGGGCAATTTAAGGAAAATTTTAAGAGTAATGAACTTTATGCAATTTCTGCCTTAAGCTCTGACTCTGGGACTGAATCCTCTGGGAAAATGCAACTTCATTATACAGTAAATAGAGAATCTGGACCTACCAAATTAATGAGGTCTACACTGAAAATGTATCCTTGCCATGGGTTACAAATCATTTAGTTGAGGTCAACAACTTAAAAGACTGTCTGCTTTTATTGTGAATGTTAATTACAGAAATGATTTCTGAATATATCACCATGTTTAAAATATTGCAAATAAGGCTACCGCCCCGCATCCTGAAACCTTGTCCCCTCATCAGAAATGAGCAGTTTCAAACTGTATATCCCTCTAAACCTTTTTCTATGCTTTTGTACACACATAAAACCTATACCAAATTTTTCTGATTTTATTTCAACAAAAGTGGTTTCCCTCTGTAGCTATTGTTTTGCAACTTCCTGTTCTTTTGATCAACAGTGATTCTTGAGATCTACTCATGTGTGTCCACAAAGACCTAGCTTATTTCTGCTAGCGCAGCTTAGCCGTGTTAATCAGAATAGTGGTGGTGGTGGTGCAGTGACATGTTATTTGAAGTCTCAGTGTCTTAGCACGGCAGAAAGCTGTTTCTCACTCATGTAAAGTTGAGTCTAGGTGGTCAGGGATGCCCTTCCATGCAGTGACTCTGGGATCTAAGCTTTTCCCATTTTGAGATGCTCCCACCTCAAGCATGGCTTCCGGGATCAACCTGGAAGGGAAACAGAGAGGTAAGGAAAAACATTGATTCTCTTGTGAACTTTTCATTTTAAAATAAGATGAGTTTAAGTATATGTTACAAAAACAATAGAATTCTCATAGTTCCTTGACGAAGCTTCCCTAAATGTTAATATGTTGTGTAATCACAGTACAATGATCAAAACCAAGAAATAAACATTGATACAACCTATTAATAAATACAGACCCATTCACATTCCACCAGTTGTCCCTTTTTTGGTGTACGTGACCCAGTCCAGAGGTGCACACTGTGTAGGGTGGCTGTATCTGCTTAGTCTCTCTCAGGCCAGAGTAATTTCTTACACTCTAAGTTTTGTATGGCCTTGTCTTGATTGATGGATTGATTGATAGAGATGAGGTCTTGCTATGTTGCCCAGGCTGGACTTAAGCTTCTGGGCTCAAGTCATTCCCCTCCTCAATCTCCTGAGTTGCTGGGACTTGCAAGCAGGTGCTAGACCCCTGTCCTTGTCATTTTTCACCAGCACTAACCAGTTAGTAGATTATCCCTCAATATGAATTTGGCTAACTGTTTTGTGATTGAATTAAAGTTGTTCTTTTTAAATTTTTCAATTGCAGCAAAGACAGTTAACATTAGTTCTTTTTTTTAATTAATTTTTTTTTTGAGATGGAGTTTTACTCTTGTTGCCCAGGCTAGAGTGCGATGGCGCCATCTTGGCTCACTGCAGCCTCCGCCTCCGTGGTTCAGTGATTCTCCTGCCTCAGCCTTTCGAGTAGCTGGGATGATAGGCTCCCACCACCATGCCCGGCTAATTTTTGTATTTTTAGTAGAGATGGGCTTTCACCATGTTGGCCAGACTGGTCTTGAACTCTGACCTCAGTTGATCCACCTACCTCGCTCTCCCAAAGTGCTGGGATTACAGGTGTGAGCCACGGCACCTGGCCAGGACAATTAACATTACTTTCACCTTCTTAAAAAAATGTCAGGTACTCAATACATTACCATTAACTGTAGGCACAAGGTTTTACAGATCTCTCAAATGTATTCACTTTACGTAACTTAAACTTGATGCCTCTTTGAGCAACCTCTACCCATTCTCCCCAATACCCCAGTCCCTGGCAACTACCATGCTACTGTCTGCTTCTGTGAGTTTGACTACTTTAGAGACCTCCTGTAGATGGAGGTCTCTAAATCATACAGTATTTGTCCTTCTGTGACTGGCTCATCTGACTTAGCATAATGTCCTTCAGGTTTATCCACGTTGTCGCATGTTGCAGGATTTTCTGCATTACTGGGCGAATAATACCCCATTGTGTGTATGTACCACACTGTCTTCACCTGCTCAGTCACGGATGGACATTTAGGTTGCTTCCATGCCTTGGCTCTTGTGAACATTCTTCAGCCAACAGGCGAGTGCTGGTATCTCTTCCAGATCCTGATTTCAGTTATTTTGGATAAATACCTAGCAGTCCTATTTTAATTATTCTGAGGAACCGCTGCACTGTTTTGCATTCTTACCAACAGTGTGCAAGGGACCCAGTGTCTCCATGTGCTTGTCAGCACTTGCTGTCTTTGTCTTTATAATATAGCCATCCTAACAGGCAGAAGACGGTATCTCATTGTGGTTTTGATTTGCATTTCTCCGATGGTTAGAGACGTTGAGCACCTTTTCATACATCTGTTGGCCATTTGTATGTCTTCTTAGGAGAAATGTCTATTTAAGTCTTTAGCCCATTTTTAAATTGAGTTCTTAATGGTTTGTTGTTGTTGCTATTGAGCTGTATGAGTTTCTCATTTTAGGAATTAACCGCGCATTGGATATCTGGCCTGCAAATATTTTCTTCTGTTTCATAGATCACCTTCTTACTCTGTTTGTTTGTCTTCTTGCTGTGCAGAAGTTTTTCAGCTTGATGCAATCCCGCTTGTCTATTTTTGTTTTTGTTGCCTGTGCTTTTGGTGTCATATTTACGAAATCTTTGTTGAGACCAATGTCATGGAGCTTTTCCCCTATTTAACTATTTAACACATTTCGAGTTGATGTTGTCCATGGTGCAAGATAAGGGTCCACTTTAATTCTTTTGCATGTGAATATCCAGGTTTCAAAAACTTGTATGGAATGACAGAGGACTCCAAATAGTCAAAACAGTCTTGAGAAAGAAGAACAAAGCCATAGGCACCACACTTTCTGATTTCAAAATATATTACAGTGCCACAGTGCTTAAAACAATATGTCTCTGGCATGAAGACAGATACGTAGACCAATGAAACAGAATAAAGAGCCCAGAAGTAAATACACACATGCACAGTGAACTGTTCTTTGATGAGGGTGTCAAAAACACATAATAGGGAAAGGACAGTCTCTTCACCAAATGGTGCTGGGAAAACTAGATAGCCACATGCAAAAGATCACAATTTTTTGACATGAATACCATGAAAGCTATGCTGGCCATCTCTCAGTGCATCAGATCAGAAGGAATATGATGCTGATATGTCCTGTTGCAGATGATGTTAGCTTGGAGCATTCGGTTCAGGTGCTGTCTGCCAGATTTCTCCACTACAAGGTTCCTATTTTCCCTATGCATAAATAAATGTGGAGATATTAGGTTGGTGCAAAATTAATTAAACTAGTTGTAAAACTAATGGCAAAAACTGCAACTACTTTTGCACTAACCTAATGCTTTGATGCCATGTAAATATCCTATTAATTGCTATATTTTGCCCACAAATTTTACCATCTATTGATGATTCTTATCCAAAGCAGTTATCACCGTGCTGTTCGCCAGATGGTTATTTTTCTTTTACCATCATTCCCTCCAAGTTTATTAATTGGAATTAATTTACATTTTCAATTCTGTGCTGACATCAGCTCTGAACTCATGGATATTTGTTTTACTCTATGAATTATAGAGCATTGCTATCATTATTTATTTTCTGCCTCAAAGTATCCTGTATTCATCCCCTTGTAGCACTTCAAGTGGTCTCTTGACACCAGTATTTTTGAACACTTTCCTTGTTTTGTGCCATAAGAGGTCCCAGCCTATCACATACATTTTGTGTCTTAGGCTGGAATCAGCCATTGCTCCAAAAAATCCTGGCTCCTTTTCTCCTTTTTTTTTTTTATGGAATTTTACTCTGTTGCCAGGCTGGAGTGCAGTGGCATAATCTCAGCTCACTGCAACCTCTACTTCCCAAGTTCAAGTGATTCTTGTGCCTCAACCTTCCAAGTAGCTGGGATTACAGGCATGCACCACCACGCCCCACTTATTTTTGTATTTTTAGTAGAAACGGAATTTCACCATGTTAGCCAGCCTGATCTCAAACTCCCAGCCTCAAACCATCCACTTGCCTCAGCCTCCCAAAGTGCTGGGATTACAGGCGTGAGCCACCATCCCTGACCCTCTGGCTGCTTTTGTTGGCGAATGTTATTTAGACTTTAAGGTCTCGATGCCAAGGTCACACATTTGCTGTTCACGGCTTCTGAACAGAAATGATGCATGAAGTCTTGCTCACATTCCTGATTGCCCGAAGCTCCAGAATATTCTCCCAATATAAGAATGAGAGAGGCCGAGAAATCTTATTTTCCTAGGTGCCCAGGAAAAGGCAGAATGGTGAACACATAGCATTGTCGCCTCTGCAACAGAATCCCGGGTGATTGCCTTTCTGTTTATTTAGCCATGTATCGTGCTCTTAATTTTTCATGCCTCAAAACAATCCTACAGTGTACTCATTTGAACCTGTCTCCTTGGTCACAATCCCAGTAGACTACCCATGCCCAGTGTCCTTAAAAAATATCTCAGCTGAACTATAAGAAGATGAGGACAGTTTCAGATATAGCCATGGTGATATGTTTTCTGAATTTTATTAAACACCATACGTGAAACACCAATGCCCACGTATATTTTGGGTTCTGTACTCCTTCTGCTTTGCCGTCAGCTATTTTTCCTATAATGATCTAAACTAGATTGCAGCAGGCTGGTATGTCTGAAACTCACATTCTAGTTGTATTATTTTTAGTTTAACTTCCTTTCTAATGAACCTAAAACTAGAGAAACTTTCTTTCCAGAATTGGACACCGAGGAGGTTGGTTGCCACAGCCTTCTGTAAACCGTTCATCTAAAATAAATCTTTCTTGTTAGCAAGAAGAAAATCATGGATTTAAGAGCATATAATTTTTTTAAAAAATGCATTCTATCTGAATCAATAGAAATATCAAGCTGTGAGAAGTAGTTAATAAAGTTAGATCATGTCAGCACAGTGTGACGAAAGGAAATCTAGATTGGAAGACTCATCTCTGATGACAAGTTGTGATAGGTTGACCGGGGAAGTGGGATGGAGATACCATCCCAGTGAGAAGAGTGATGTGGACTGAAATTACATGTTCTACAGTGATGGAGGGAGAAAAAACGTTACTTTTCACACCTGTATTTTAGGCAGCTTGATTTAAATGTAAGTGGCTGTGCCATATCAAAATAGAAACTTATCTGAAAAAACAATGATGAAAGTAAATTTCTGTCATTCTACTTTTAGCATAATATTTTTTCGCCAGTCAAGTAATATACCAGTAGTAGCTGGTTGGGGAGAGGTTATTCCATTTCTGGGACCATAACGGGAGTCTCTCTCTCTCTCTCTCTCTCTCACACACTCTCTCTCTCTCTCTCTTTTTTTAAAGACAGAATCTCACTCTGTCACCCAGGTTGGAGTGCAATGGTATGATTTCAGTTCACTGAAACCTCCACCTCCCAGGTCAAAGCCTCCCAGATAGTTGAGATTCTAGGCACGTGCCACCACGCCTGGCTAATTTTTTTGTACTTTTAGTAAAAACAGGATTTCACCGTGTTGGCCAGGGTGGTCTTGAACTCCTGACCTCAAGTGATCCACCTGCCTTGGCCTCCCAAAGTACTGGGATTACAGGCAGGAGCCACCGCTCCTGGTCAGGAGCCTCTCTCTCACCTTCCTGTTGATTCGCTTCTGTGTGATGGTCCTGATCTTGGATTGCTGCACCAGCTGTCCCTGCTGCACAAAGAGCCATATCCCTTCTTGGGGCCATTGACTCAGTGGCGTGGAAGAAATCCTCCATTGCTTTTGTAAATATAATTTATTGAGGTAAAAGTCGAATGACATTAAATTAAGCATTGAAGAGAGCAATTCAGTGGCATTTAGTAGATTCACAATGCTGTGCAAACACCCCTCTCCAAAACGTGTCCATCACGACGTGGTCTGGCCATGTACCCCTTAGCAGGCTCTCCTCGCTCCTCCCCCTCACACCTGGCAACCACCAATCTGCCTTTCGTCTGTATGGATTTATTTATTCCAGATGCTTCCTATCAATGGAATCACATAATATGCAACTTTCTGTGTCTGGTTTCTTTCACTTGGCATAATAATGTCCTTGAAGTTCATCCATGTTGTAGCTTGTATTTACACTTAATTCCTTTTGTATGGCTGAATAATATTCCATTGTATTTATATTGCTGATTTTGTTAATCTGTGCATCCATCGATGGGCATTGGATGCTTTTCACCTTTGCCTATTGTACATAGTCCTGCCGTGAACATGTATGAACATGTGTTTGTTTGAACACCTGTTTTCAATTATTCAGGATATATACCTTGACATGGAATTGCGGGGTCAAATATGAATCTATATTTCATTCCATCTTAAATTGAAGGCCTGTGTGGCAGATATCATGGTTTCGTGGTCAAAGAATCCTCAACCTACAAGTTTGTTCAGAGACGTCACTAGAAATTAAAGAGTTGTTGTAGCTAAATATTACTGAGTGCCTTAAAACGACTCTTCTATTATGCTTGCATGATTCCATAGGTTGACAGAGACAAGCTGAGTGGTGTTCTGTTTCAGATGACGTAGATGGGTCTTCAGGCATCTGGGGACTAGATTAGGCCTAAATGTCCCAGATAGTCTAAAGGCATCATGCACATGTCCAGCTGCTGGCTGTCAGCTGTGAGCTGAGCCATGGCTGCACAGGAGGGCCTCATCCTCCATCAGGTACCTACGAAATGGCTGGATTCTAAGAATGAGTTTCAATGAGAAAGAAGCTGCTCATCAGCTTAAGGTTTTGTATGTCACTCCCAGTGCTTTCTATTGGTCAAATGATCAGAGGCAAGTTCATATTGAAGGAGTTGGGGAGAAGTTAGCTCCTCCCCCGCTGTGTGCATGTACACAGAGAGGAGGAACTGCTGGAGCCTATCTTCAGAGACTCACTACCACCAGTGACACAGTGTCAGTGAAGGAGTTCATAGTTGAGATTCTTTTTTGTTTTTTCATTGTCCATGCTTTTGGCCACGTCCTCCAATAGTTTATCATGATCTGAAGTGTTCTTGGGTCTCCTGATTACAACCGTCATCTCAGTAACTCAGATATGCAAGAAATGTACATTTCTCTGGAGTTTTCTAATTTTCAACTTAATTTCCATTTTCACCTACATTCCACCTACCTCCCAGATGATCCAAAGTCCAAACTCACACTTTCCTCAGGATTGAATATAAACTCAGTGCGGTTTTTCTTATTGCCACACTTTGGGGTCAGGAGAGGGTCACCAAATCTCCAGGAAAATCGTGCGTTCCACCTGGTCTTCGGTTGTGAGTCGCCCTGGATCACAGCTGGTGTTCATCTGGACCTCGGATATGTAGCAACTACAGACGTGGGGGCTTTCACAGCCGTGCCCTTGGGAGCTGCAGGAGTCTCTGGATCTATCCCCAACCTCACCTTCATGCAGATATTTTTTAAGTGCCAGCTGCTGTCTTCCAGGGATACTATGAGCCTTGTCAGCAACCGGGCTCTGCCTGGGTTGGAACTGAGGGAAGGGATAAGCTCCCTTTGCTCTCATATTCCCAATCCCATCTCGAGATGCCGTTATTCCCCTTAGAATTCATATCAGGACTGAGACAATAGTAGCTGCTTTCTCAGCAAAGCTCAGTGTTTCCTCACTCTTAGGTCCTCTCTTGATTGTGGAGGTTGTCGCTCTGACTTCGTCTTAGGGGCATTGTAGGAGTGGAGGCTGGGATGAGGTTTCTTGTGGAAGTGATTGATGGAAGGAGTATTCTCAGAAGGAACATATGCAGAGACGAGGAAGGGAAACAGGCAAGGCAGGAAACCAGGCAATGGAGTGGACTCACGGAGGTCTAGCCTCCACCAACCCCACAGGGAGGGCTGGAGCATGGGTACCATCACTGAGCTGAGCCCCCTTGAGGCAAGACACCTGGTCTTTTGTTTGCCCTTTCAGCCAGGCTTTGGCAGTAGTTTGGGGAGGTTTCAGGGAGGCATAACCTCCCAGGTAATGCCAGGAGAAACAGCCACCAGCCGAAGGCAGGTTTTGGCCAATTGTGAAATTAGAACAGTTTCCATGCCTGTTGTGATGGTGATTCCATGAGTGCCATGAGTGCTTGGCCAACGGTAGCTGGGAGCTGTTATCATCCAACCTTCACAGTGGATACAGAGAGGGTAGGGAAGGATTAATTGTACTATTTATGCAATAATAAAGTATAACTGAATACAGATAAGCAGTGTGGTCCACACAGGGACGTCAAGAAGATTCCTTCTGGTCTCCATGAGTTTATGATGCAGGTTAACCATACTGTGCCAAAGAGCGCAAAGCAAATGCCTGTCCATCAACAGAATTCAGGAGCACGCCTCTGGGATGTCAGGACATAACCACCAGCAGCCTTGGCAGGAACTCTGCTCAGCAGGCTTCTCACTTTCTTTTTTTTTTTTTTTTTTTTCTTTTTTTTAAGGTGTTTATTGATTGACAGAAAAAAAAACCTGAAACATAGAAATGCTGCAATTGTGAGGGTATGCACATCCTGACCTGATGGAGGTTGCAAATCACACCTTCCTGGTTAAAATTATAAATCTGAAGTGGATGTAAGGTAAAGTAGGATCAGGACAGTATGGGGCATCCGTTAGTTATGTACTCAGTGAAAGACAAACTCTTCATTCTTGACCTGCCTTAATGACAGTTCCATTTCTCTGAGAATAGAGTATGGCAAAGACAATTGGCATTGTGAGTTATTTTCTAAGTAGCAAAGAAGAACTAGTTGGTACTATAGAAGTAAGAAGAATCTCAGAAAGTGGCCTTATTTCCTGGGAATTTTCTGTTCACCAGAGAAAGGAGTAAAGAGTACATATAAAAATTCTTTATCCCTTACTCATATTTTAAGAAAATAAATTTCAAACATTTTGGAGAAGATGACCTTAGGTATTACCAGCCCACCAAGAGATACAGGAAGTTCCAAAAATTGACATCATACTAGAATACTGTATTAGGTTTCTCTAGAGAAACAAAACCAATAGGATATATGTTTGTCTGTATATATATTATATATTTGATAGATAATAGAAGATAGATAAATAAGTGGATAAATGGGTAGATGAATTGATAGATAATTAGGTAGATAGATACGCTAAGATGGATTAAAGATAAGATAGATGATAGATAGATAGATAATTATAAAGAAATGGCTTATATGCTTATGTAGGCTGAGAAATCCCAAAATATGCAGTCACTAACCCGGAGACCCATAAGAGCTAATGGCATAGTTCCTGGCTTCTCACTTTCTGTGGTGGAGTAGGCAAAGTGCTGTAGGCTTAGTCAATGTCCTAAGGAAAAATCTGTTGTATAAGGAAACAGTCATCTGATTTTCATTTATTTGTTTTGGAAGAAAGCAAATCCTATATTAGTAATCCACTGCAAACACTATGTGTAATTATATTGTTTTAAATCGTATCTGCAATAATAAACCGGGTTTGTGCGTTCCCAGGGTGAATGTATGTGTCGTGGATATTGCACATGTTTTATAGATCAGTATTTATGCTAAGATTATCCCACCAGTCTTTCACTCCTTTTTTGAAATATCTAGTTACAAATTAGAGGGATGAAGAGAGTACTAAAAGAATTCAACAAGATGCCACTCACAGTTTCTGTCTCTCCTATACTGTGTGTATTTCACTTTCTTTCCTCTATATTCAGCTACATTGTTAGGCCTTAATTAGAACATTAAATACTATAGTTTCCCTTTATAAAGCCAGCAGGGTTTTCTTTGCTGTGAAATGAGTGATTCAATTACCCTCCTACTAATGGATAAAGTGTAATTAACATTGTCTTGAGGCTAATTTTCATTTATGCTGTCTTTCCTTATAAGCCAAACATCATTCTCTGGAAAAGTCAATGTGTCACTTTTATTAGCCTAGTTTGCACTTTAACACCAAGAAAATTAATTCAAGCCACATTAACGTACTTAACTTCAGATACAATGGAATTATCTGACTCTGTCCTTTATGAATTCATGTCATTTAGAAGTGAATTGCACGCAGCTGCGTAAAAAATGAGATCACCATCGGATGCTTGTGCTGTTATTGATTTTTCTAAGTTGTGCAGCAGTGTGGGGAGAAGAATGAACAGAAGATTTTTTTCAGTTTCCCAGTTTTTACTCGTGAGACCAAGGGCTCCACATTTGAGGTTGGTGGGATTGCCAATGGGTGTATGCCTTTAAAGGCATCACTCTAATTCATTACTGAATCTCTCTATTGAAAGATTTTGTAGGTTTTTGATTTTATATGGCCCCCAAAACAATCAAGTTAAGGTCTGGCAGGTACCCTTTTGGGACGAAGCTACCAGAGGAAGGAACAGGCAGCAATCTTGGCTGTTCCGCAGCCCCTGCTGGTGATTCCCAAGCAAGCGGGATCTGGAGTGGACCTCCAGCAAACTCCAGCAGACCTGCAGCAGAGGGGCCTATTAGAAGGAAATCAAATATTAAAGAATATAGCTATTAGAGAATTTTCACACCCCTTTTTCAAAGAATGTGAAATGTGGCTTCCTACTTCTCTTCCAAGTTTCAGTTCTCTCCTCAATAAGTAAAAAGTCCTCATTCCCAAAAAAAATTCTTTGGGAGGAAGAGGAAATAGAAAAAAAGAATCCTTTGCCACAAAAGTTAGTGTTTTGCCAAGGTCCATTAGAGTCACACTTACTTCACGTGTTGTCACTCTGCTGAAGTTCAGGCACTGACCCTCCAAGAGAAAATCCTATTTCCTGTGTGTGTTTCTTAAGCACTAATTAGGCAATATTAACTTTTCCCTTTAAATTGAAAACTGCAGACTGCTGTCCCATGAGTCAGAAATGTTGTATTTGGGCTACACAGGCTCTTTTTGTGTATTTTGTTTTTAATTAAATTTCATGGCTAAATTTAACATAAGAAAATTTTACATAAAGTTCTGCATTTCTGGGTTCTCTTATAAAACTAGAAACTGCCACACTGGCTAGAATCCTGCTTCATGCCATCCAGCTGAAGCTTAGAGAAGCATCCCCCTTCAGACATCATAATTTGCATGTGGGCTCAGGACCTACCCAACCCACTTCATTCTTGGCCCCATCCTGGCCTATGTCTGTGACCTGTGATCCAAACAACAAGAAGAAATGGCATCTAAATATTGCCCCCAAATTTAGCAAGTTATTAACGCCCATGACATGTGTCCTGTCTCCTGCTAAATTCTCTGCATTTCTTTTATTCACTGGACAGTTTGGGACCAGTTTAGTGGTTTCCTTGAAGGGAAAGGAAGCATGATGCCTTTTAAAAGGCAAAATTGTCTGTATTTCTCCCAGAGCCAAAGCCCACAGAAGTTTTCAACGCTGGAGGGGCCTCATTTAAACAGCAGTCAGTTCATGTTTCCTGAAGAGGAATTCAAACACAGTCAAATGGCTTCTTGGCCCTAGACAGTCAAGAGTTCTGTCCTCTCCTCCTGATACCAAGCCTGGCTGAGACCCAGGTGAAAGACTGGGGTGAGGATGGAGCCTTGAAGCGCATGGCATGGGGTAAGATCACAGTCTTTCTGAACCAGTGGCTTCCTTCCTTCTCCAGATTTTCACTGACCCTCCAGATGTCCCCAGCAGCTACATAACAGCATAACCTAGGAGAGCATGGGCTGTATATATTCAGTGTGGTCTGTGTTTCATAAGCATGGCAACCCAATCACCACTGGGTAATTCCCAGGCCAAGAAATGATCACCCCCTCGGTCTCCCTTGCCCAGGACCTAGGAAATCCATCACTGCAATATGAACTTTGCTGCTGCATTTCACAGAGAGGCCACAGGGAACCCAAATCAATGCACACTTCTAGTTTCCACTGAAGGTGGGAACTTGGGGCATATGTAAAGGGGTGAGCAGTTAGAACTGGACCCTCAATGGCTGAAGACCAGGTCTGTCTTTGGGAAGACTCATTCTTTGCCCAGTCCTTTTCTGCTGATTCCTGGCTTGTTTCTGGGCTCCCTGATCTCTCACTCAAGCTTGGAGTTGCTCATTGCAAAAGAAAGATGGTCAACCAGAAGACCAGTGGTCAGTTAGGTCATGCTGCTCTCTGAATAGAGAGTGGAGTTTTCGAAACGGTATGAGATGAATCAGGGAGTTCTGAAGCCTACGGAACCACCCTCTGGGTCAGTATTTTCCAAACTTTATCACATTCACATCATGAGTGTCTCTAGAGGACATGGGACAGGCTTCTGGAGAATCCATGAGGGTTTCCTGGAAAAGTTGCTTTTTTCTTCAGATGATATGATTATGATAAGAAAAACACAATACTGGCAATGTAAAAACTTTTAGATACTAAATTTGTTTATAACTTTCAAATGCAGTCTTTTAACATTTTAAATGAGTAACTTTGGTTTGCATGACTGAGCACAACTTTTAAATACTTGGTTTTATTCTTGAAATGGCTGCATCAAGTCATTTTCAACAATTCTTTCAAATTCCTGGTAGCATCAGTGAGTAAGGGATAAAAAATTTTTTAAGTCATTTGTACAAGCATTCAAAACCGGACAGCCGTTGAAATGGTATCCTTTTCTTTCCTTGACAAATTTCATGTTGAAATTCTTGTGGCAATAAGAGTAGATCTCTATGTGAAAACAACTTTTTCACATCAAACATTTCAAAATAATGTTGAAGACTTAATTTGACACAACTACCTCTAAGTCTGGATCTCATTGTTGAGGAGAATAAATCTCACCTTCTAAAGAGACTCACAGACACACAAGAACAAATATCTTTAGCGAGAAAAACAAAAGAAAATAAAAAGCCAGGCTTGTTTCCATAGATTTTGCTCTACACACACCCACTGTTGGGAGCACACCCATGTTCTAAGACCCTGAAATTCACCTTGATCTTATTAAGCCCCGTTTTGCTGGCTTTGGAAGCCCTAGCCCTTGGTGAGACTTAGCATCTCCTGAAAGACCTGTGTTATTTTCTTGCTTTGAATTCTTAGGCAGCGGGATTCTGACAGACGCAGCAGCCAGTCACGGAGGGCACCTGGTGCGGACACACTGAGACGCACTCAAGTGAATAGCAATGGTTTTGATTTTGCATAATGAGGCATGATGTACCCAGAGAATTTTGCATAATGTAAGAACAGTAAATCTGTTTGGCCTTGCCATTAATTCTCAGGGCTGTGCATTAGGTAAACAAATTGCATGTCATTATACTTGAAAAGTTTGCAGGAAAGGAGGAGGCAAGGATTCTATTATTATACTTTTTAAACAATAAACACTTAGTAATTGTTTAAAACTATCAGTGTAAGTGGGTTGTGATTCATTTGTATTTTCCTCTTTGTCTGGTGCTGAGAGGCGACACAAAAAGCCACCTCTATGAAGTGGCTGCATGCCTGGAACTGATAAATGTATCACACTCCTGCACGACTTTATCTGGGAAACAGACTTTGATAGCCTGCTAGGATTTAGGTCAGTGGATAATTCTGCACAAACAGCAAATCTTAATGCCATTGACAAAGGAAGGGACACAAATGACTGACAAATTCCATAAATCCCTGGCTTATAAGTAGCTCTCTTTCATAGATTTATTGTAAGTGTCCTTGAAAGCTATCTGAGAAAAAAATTGGCACGCTCTCCACGGTTTGACAGTATAACGTTCAGAGTTGCCGATAACTGAGTTTCCCATAAAAGCCGCTATTCAAGAAAATGGTGCCTTGGGTGGCAAGCGTTTTATCTTTGGGTAATAATATGAAGAGAAATTTCACGTGGAAGAATGGTCAATGACTTCCATAAGTATCATTTTCCCAAGTGGGCAAATTCTTGACAGTTTGCTTTAGGCGTTAAGGAGGGTGAAGGATAATATCTAGTTTGGGGGAAGAACCCAGCTATCATGTGTTTATATCGGAAGACCTGCTTCTGTCTTAAGGGAAAAAAACAATAAAAAAAAAAAACCTGTACATCCACGTGCCTGGAAAGCAGACTGCAGGCTAAGAGACTGAACTCCTGCTAAACACACCCGGCTGCAGTGTGGCCCACACCACTTTTTTTTTTTTTTTACTTTTTTTTATTTTATTTTATTATTGTACTTTAAGTTCTGGGGTACATGTGCAGAATATGCAGGTTTGTTACATAGGCATACGAGTCCCATGGTGGTTGGCTGCATCTGTCACCCGGTCATCTGCATTAGGTATTTCTCCTAATGCTATCCCTCCCCTATACCCGCACCCCCTGCTATCCCTCCCCTAGCCCCCCACCCCCAACAGGCCCCGGTGTGTGATGTTCCCCTCCCCGTGCCCGTGTGTTCTTATGTTCAACTCCCACTTATGAGTGACAGCATGAGGTGTTTGGTTTTCTGTTCTTGTGTCAGTTTGCTGAGAATGATGCTTTCCAGCTTCATCCATGTCCATACAAAGGACATGAACTCATTCTTTTTTATGGCTGTGTCATATTTCATGGTGTATATGTGCCACACCGTTCTTATTTACCAAACCACTCTTGATTTCAAACTCGCTGTCACAGTCCTCTAGGCTTGCTTGGTGAGGTCACTCTAGAATGTGTCTGAAAATGTCCAGACTCCAGACAAAGCAACCTTATTCTCTCTTTTTTTGTGTGGCAGCTGCTCTTATTGTCTCTTTTTTCTGGGACCCTTCTAGATGGTGCCCCTCCAGACAGGTGAGATCCCTGCTTTCAGGCATTGCTTTAGCAACTCACATGGGACCCGAGCCTGGCAGAAATCAGAAAGTGATGGCTGAACAAACGTGGAATGCAGATGGCCCTTGCCTTGATCTCCTTATTCTACCATCCCCCGAACTGTGGTGTCTGAGCTGCCTGGTATCCACCTAGAAGGATTTCTCTTGTGTACCTCAACTTCAAGGGGTATAAATTTTTCTGAGCATGTAGTTTGTGTTTTTAGTTTATTTCACTGTTCAATCACAGCAGCATTACCCAAATTTTAGTTATTCAAGTATAAGTCTCATGATTTGGGGTAGTTCTATGTTCCTATTTCTGTTATAAACTTAATGCTTTTTCAATAGACTTGACTTATTTTTATGACTTTGTTTTATTATTTTTTAGAGACTGAGTTTTGCTCTGTCACTCAGGCTGGAGTGCAGTGGTGCGATCATGGCTCACTATTGCAATTGAACTCTTGGGCTCAAGTGATCCTCCCGCCTCAGTCTCCCAATTAGCTGGGGTTACAGGTGTGTGCCACCACACCTGGTTAATTGTTTAATTTTTTACAAAGATGGGGTCTCACACTGATGACCAGGCTGGTCTTGAACTCCTGGCCTCAAGGAATCTTCCTGCCTCTGCCTCCCAAAGTGCTGGGATTACAGGCGTGAGCCACTGCTTCCTGCCAGTGTACTCAACTTTTAATTTAATAAATATATTTTTAAAGATATTTAATATCACTTTCATTACTGTTATCATTTGTAGTAAAATAATTGTTAAAATAAATATATTATAGGACAATTCCAGAGC
Organism: Alouatta palliata; assembly: GCA_004027835.1. Lineage (NCBI taxonomy): Eukaryota > Metazoa > Chordata > Mammalia > Primates > Atelidae > Alouatta > Alouatta palliata. Next base: position 5,435 of record PVKV010019769.1, on the reverse strand, counting down.
ATCTTCTTGCCAGGAAAAGGCCTACTGCTCTTTGTTTTTTTTCTAAAAAAAAAAGAAGATGGGGAAGTGGATTGATAGACTGGGCAGTGTTTAGAGGATTGTGAGGTCCCCTGGGCACCAGACTGATAGCATCTCTGTGAAAGACTCAGAACCATGGCTGGAGAATCGGGAAGGGAAGGCCTGTACCTCACCGTGTATCTCAGTGCTACTTTAATGCACTATCCATGTGCTAAGTAAAGTCGCTACTAACTCCATTTGCTGACAAACTCTAGACCCGAGAATGCTGCCGCAGGGACTCCATTCATCAGAGCACACGCTGTTTCGCTCTGTCCGTTGAAGAGCCAGCGGGTGTGAGAACGACGTGCCCTCGCTGGACGGAGACACAGGGGAAACAGAGACTCTCCCAGTTCCTTTTCACTCTCATGCCCATAAGACTTCTGGCAGCATCTCAGCTCCTTATTTTTTAGAGCAAATTGGTAATTTTAAAGTTGAATCTTTTTATTCTATAACTATGGAACTCACATCAGAGAGAATGTATCTTCTTAACTGGGGGAAGTATAGGGTATGTCTAAATTAGGGGTATTTTTCACATACCTACAAGCAGCAACATGAAAACATATTGACTCCTGAGTTGGAAATCAGATGCAAATGCTCTTTTTAAAAAAAATTTCAATTTTTTTATAAGTTCGGGGGTACCTGTGCAGGTTTGTTACATGGGTACATTGTGTGATGCTGAGGTTTGGGGTACAATTGGTGACATCATTCAGGACGTGAGCAGAACACCCAATAGGCAGTGTTTCCTCCCTACCTCCCAGCTCGAATATTCCCCAGCACCTATTGTTTCCATCTTTCTGTCCATGGGTACCCAGTGACTAGCTCCCATTTGTAAATGAGAACATTCGGTAACTAGTTTTTCATTCACGCATTAATTCTCTTAGGGTAATGACTGCCAGCTGCAGCCATGTCACTGCAAAGGATAGGATTTTGTTTACTTTCATGGCTGCATAGTATTCCATTGTGCATATGTACCACATTTTCTTTATCCAGTCCACCGTGGCTGAGCACCTAGGTTGATTCCGCATCTTTGCTATTGTGAGTAGTGCTGCAGTGAACAGAGGAGTTCATGTGTTTTTCTGACAGGATGCTTTATTTTCCTTTGGGTGTGTACTCAGCAGTGGGATTGCTGGACCAAGTGGTAGTTCATTTTTAGTTCCTTAAGTTCTCTGAGAAATCTTCAAACTTCTTTCCACAGCACTTGGCAAATGAATTGACATTTCCACCAACAGTGAATAAGCATTCCCTTTTCTCCACAGCCTCAGCAGCGTCTATTATACTTACGCTTTTTTTTTTTTTTTGAGACAGACTCTCGCTGTGTCACCCAGCCTGGAGTGCAGGGGCATGATCTCGGCTCACTGTAACCTCTGCCTCCTGGGTGCAAGTGACTCTCATGCCTCAGCCTCCTGAGTAGCTGGGGTTACCATTGTGCACCAGCATGCCTGATTAATTTTTGTATTTTAAGTAGAAACAGGGTTTTACTGTGTTGGCCAGGAGGCTGGTCTCAAACTCCTGACCTCAAGTGATCCACCTTCCTTGGCCTCCCAAACTGCTGGGATTACAGGCATGTGCTCCCATGCCCGGCTGATTTTTATATTTTTAATAGAGACAGAGTTTCATCATGTCGGCCCGGCTAGTTTCAAACTCCTGACCTCAGGTGATCCACCCACCTTGGCCTCCCAAAGTGCTGGGATTACAGGCATGAGCCACCATGCCCAGTCTATTTTTTACTTATTAGTAATAGCCTTCTAACTAGTGTGAGATGCTATCCCACTGTGCCCTTGATTTGCATTTCTCTAATGCCTCCAATTAAGGTCTAATATCTAGAATCTATAAGGAATTTAAACAAATCAACAAGCAAAAACACAAATAAGCAGGCAGAAGACATAAACAGACACTTCTTAAAAGAAAACTTCCCTGCAGCCAACACGTGAAAAATGTGAATATCTTAATAACAATATTCTGGTCACAAAATAAAGAAATACCCCATTTATCAAGAACCTTGTGGGACTGCATTGTTAAAATTTGTGGAATTTCAGATTACGAACTTAATTAATCATGTTTCCAATGAATTCATCCAGCTAACCTTGTAGGTGACCCTCCAAAATTACAGTCAAGACTTACTGATGGCTTGGTTTCCCGGCTTGCTGGAGGAGTGATTCTCACATTTCACGTGCACACAAATGACTATCTAAGTGCAGATGCTGATTCAGCAGGTGCAGGGTGGGTCTGGGATCCTGCATTCCCAGCAAGCTCCCAGGGCATGTGGTCCCTGCTGGTCCTAAAACCACACTCAGTAGAGTAAAGTGTTGTATGGCTTGGGTGTTTTTTCCTTCCTTGTAACACCATTCTTGAGATGTTTTAGTACCTGGCATCCAATTACTTCCACTTTGCCAAAGAAAAACTGTCCTATGTGGAGAAATAGGAACGCTTTTACACTGTTGGTGGAAATGTAAATTAGTTCAACCACTATGGAGGGCAGTGTGGCGGTTCCTCAAGGATCTAGAACCAGAAATACCATTTGACCCAGCAATACCATTACGGGGTATATACCCATAGGATTATAAATCATTCTACTATAAAGACACATGCATACCTATGTTTATTGCAGCATTATTTACAATAGCAAAGACTTGGAACCAACCCAAGTGCCCATCAATGATAGACTAGATAAAGAAAATGTGACACATATACACCATGGAATACTATGCAGCCATAAAAAAGAATGAGTTCATGCAAAGGTGCAGGGACATGGATGAAGCTAGAAGCTATCATCCTTAACAAACTAACATGGGAACAGAAAACCAAACACCGCATGTTCTCACTTATAAGTGAGAGTTGAGCAATGAGAACACATGGGCACAGGGAGGGGAACATCACACGTTGGGGCCTGTTGGGGGATGGGGGCAAGGGGAGGGAGAACATTAGGACGACTACCTAATGCATGCAGGGCTTAAAACGTAGATGGTGGGTTGATGGGTGCAGCAAACCACCATGGCACGAGTATACCTGTGTAACAAACCTGCACGTTCTTCACATGTATCCCAGAACTTAAAGTAAAATTTAAAAAAAATCAAAAAGAAAAAAGAAAAACTGTTCTGGGGTCTCTTTTTCTATGGGAGAGGTCTAAGATTTCCAGTCAGAACATCACAGGAAAGGGTTCTGTTCTTGATTTTAGCTTCAGTCTTGTGAAGCTTAGACTAATGATCTTGAAGACTCATGGAGGGGCTCCCAGTCTTCCAGCCGCAGGTTGTCTGGGTTTCTAGTTTGTTTGTTTGTTTGTTTGTTTTCCCTAACAAATCCCCATCAGTCAGTCCCAGCAAAACATGGCCTGATATTTTTCTTCAAGTGAGTTTCACAAACATTACTTAAAACCTATCGCTTTGGGAAAAATGCACTCCAAAAAATCTTTGGATATTTGTCCCTGGCATCATAAAGCACAAATGTTATGTTACTCTGCTCCCAACAATAATGCCTTTGAGGCAGCTGCCACAGGGAGCTACCACCAGTGGCAAGAACATCCCCGCCCATCAGAAAGCAAGACGCACAGATGCCATTGCAAGATAACAACCACCACTTTTTAACAGTACAAGTTAAACCTTATTGTGACTGTAATTATCTGTGATGAATTCCAAAGGGATGCCAGTATTTTTACATGTACCAAATTGGAGGATGAGCATTAATTTGAAAGCACCTCAGCCTTTTGTTAATGGAACACTTTAGAACCCAGTTTCACTGGGAAATTAAAAAGTCCTGGTTTTTCTGACTTTACTTGACCTGTGAGCTGCCTGATATGCCCATTCTCTGGGCACACTCTTGCACGCACACGAACAATAAGGAATTTTGGCTGTAAAGGATGTGATTCACTCCCAAAGATCCAGGGGAAGCCTGTGGAATATACAGTCTCATTTCATTCTACCGATCGACAGAGATTAGTCTATATGTGGTTCTAATGGCATTGGTGTACGGTACATTGCCAAGCATTGTTTTCGGGGAAATATGTGGCAAGATTACATTACACACTAATACCATCCTGTGTAACGATGCAGTCATCTCAAAAATAAATTGTCCAAATACTTTTATTTTCCAGAAGTCATCTCTGACTGTTGAGTCTGAGAATTTAAACTCAGGTGGTACCCTGTGTTCTACAGGGTTTCTATGGTAACCAGACCAGACTTGTGGGAGCCGAGCTTCTGGTCTCGATGCTGCTTTTCAGCTTTGCTTAAAGGAACCTGCTCTTGACAACACTTACCATTCCCGCAGAGACACAGATGATAAATTATTGCTCAATGAAAAATGAGAAAAGAATAGGGGGAGAAGCAGGACCACCTCATCTGCATACAGGATGCTGGAACCGACGGCGGAATCAAGACTTGACAAATTGAGACTCCGAAATGCCAGAGCTTATCAGATTTCTGGGAGATCCCTTCATCCTCGGCCTGTGGCTTTTCCCAGATGGCTCACTTGATTTTCCCATTCTGTTCTGACTGCCACTGTCACTCACTCATCAGATGGAACCCCTGAGGTTCACGTCACTTCCTGTCCTTTCAGGGGCCTTGGTCACATTGCTATCCACTATTAAGTGGCCACAGCTGAAGCCCTGTTCCCACATTTTCAGTAATAAGAACTAGGCTCTGCATACAGTGTGAAAAATTAGACCCTGCCTCTGTTCTGAGGATAGCTCGTGTAACTGTGACCAAATAATGAGACACAGGAGACCAGGATACAAGTGAGCTAGGGTGGAAGAGGCAGAAACAAAGCAGACCCTAGAACAGCAGTAACTGGGGGGTTCATTAAGTACAAAGGTCTCCAGGCTCATCTTTCCTCTCTGTGGCCATCCTGTCCTGATACTGTCTCTTTGCTGTCTCACCACCATGGCCTCCATAAACATGTCTCATGCCTAACAAATACATTCACTCATTCATTCATCTAAGACTTACTGGGTGTCTACTATGTGCCAAGCACCATTCTAAGCCAGAGCATTGAGGCAGAGCACAGGGCTGGCAAAAGTCCTGCTCTCGTGTAACTAGGAATCTAACAGGGTTAAGGAAGAAAGGACAGGAGGGAGGGAGGGAATCAGAAAAAGTACTGTGTAAAAAATACCATAAGGTAATGGGACAGAAAGGACCAACTTAGACTGGGTGACCTGGAAGTTTCCTCTAAAAAATCACTATACAGACTGAGGTCCAAGTAAAACGAAAGAATCACTTATGCATAGATCAGAGTGCAGAATAAAAATAAGAGGGAAGAACTTAAAAAAAAGAAAAGAAAAGAAAAAGAAACAACCCTCAACAGGGACTAGATGAGCCTGTTCAAAGAATAAAAGAAGGCGAGTGTGGGTAGGGTATAATGAGGAAGAGGAGGGATGAAATGGCACCAGC